>JAADVC010001001.1:0-13433 GCA_023334575.1 Pythium volutum | reverse complement strand
GGGTGTACTAGGCAGACGTCGAATTCTGGCAGAATCCACGCGCCATTGGCCAGTTGGAAGCCAATGCCATCGCCATTTCAGCTTGGGCTGTGCTCTATCAGAGTGAAGGGTGTAAATCCTGTGCATCGTCAAAGAACCAGCAATTAGCAAGCTCGTGACTGCAACCCGTGCGTCTCATCACTGTTCTTGCCGCAAGAATCTTGCGTCGTCGCTCGCAGAAGCGACATGGCTCTTTTCGATTTGGCGGTCTACGCATCTGTCTGTAGCCGTCACCCAAAATACTAATCTGGATTCCAGATTAGTAGTTTACGAACGCCTGTGACGGCCACTGGTGTCTTCGTTCGTGCCTTTTGCACCAAAAAGCTACAGAGGAGCCCAATTTATTATATCCAGATAGGGCGAATGTGCACATCGTTGAGGAGCCGAGGCTGCTCCGCATGCATGTCACCCTCCCAATAAATGGAAGTGGGCCAATTCCCCTTATCATGGATACTGTATACCGCATCGTGAACGGAAAGCATTTCATCAAGCCTCGCTTTGCTGCACAAAGTCACGTCGACAAGCTCACGCCACTTGCCCATCCGTGTGGAGTCGAAGCGGTACAGGATGTATTGGCTGTCGCCGACAGCCTGTCGGCCCATAGATTTGACCTTCACCAGATCCAGAACGCTAGAAAAGTCTACGACGAAGGCGGTGGGATCCGTGAGCCTCACGTTGCTGAACTTATCACGTCGACTGCGCTTTGTCTCTCCGCATCCGTATGGAAGCCAGGAGATGCAAGAGAGAATGCCACCCACACATGCCACTTTCCACCATATCTGCTGTGGCGATGCCTCCCCTGCAAAGTGGAGTGATCCGCACCATGCGGAATAGTATGGGCGCACCAGGCTGGTGACCAGCAGATGTCCCAAGCGATCCACAATCCAAGGATCGTTGCTCAAAAATAAAAAGCTGAAAGCTGCTGCTGTCTTGCGGACCTGGCTATGTACTTGAAGATGGCTTTTCTTTGGCATTTCGTGTTTTCTGGATGTCATGTTGGCCCGGTCATGCATCGCCGGCAAAGGCGTTGCGGTGGAACATCCAGTGTGGCTCCTGGATTCCTTTCCTCGTCCGCATTAGCGTTCCTATTATGATATCCGATATGGTTGTCCCGTTGACACGCCCCTTCAGTGCTGTGTCGAACACACGACCCACGCTTGCTTGCGTGGCTGTACAATACTAAAAGTACTAATATCCGGATCCGATACTGTAACGTTGGAACCGTGTCCAGATGCGCCACGCAAGATGACTTGAGGTGGCAGACCTTCTGGGGCACACCGCGGCCAAAAACCTGGAGCTCTCGGCTTTGGCGACTGGCTGAGCTTTGTTGTTCTTGCTGAGCTCCAGCCAAACAACAATGGACGCTCGTGTGCGGCGGAGACTGTACATTTGCTTGCTTTGGCGGCGAGCCCAGGAACAGGCAAAACGTGCTCGCTCTTGGCGCGCATGCCAGAGGCTTTGTCTCAGGGGTCCAAAGAATACAATATTATACTCTACGTAGTATTTATTCTGGGTGACCAGCCTGGGGGCAATAAATAATTGCATTACAGCAAATTATTGATAGCAGTATGTGTGTCTGTGTTTCTACCCAACATATCGATGTAGTGTCGTAAATGACGGGCCATTAAATCCACCCACGAAAGGGTAGTAATAGTAAGGATGCCTTTAGCGACCCTTCCCCCATCGGCTTGCCGTCAGCACGGGCGCGAGAGGCGACCCATACGTGGAGATATATGTGTACTGAAATAGAAGGTCGTTGATTGCCACACACAATTGACAAGTTGGTGCCAGTCTCCGTGTTGCCCACCGTCGCCCAAATATGAAGAGACCTGTGCTCGGGTGCCTTGATCTTCAGGCTCGCGTGCCTGGCACGAGTGGCGGAGAATTCTGAGCTTCCCTCGATCCAAATTGGCGGCGACAGCGCCATCCCCACGCAGGTGATAAACATTGGTAAGTATTGGATCTTGAATTGGAAGGCGGGCAATACATAATTGGGTTTCTACAATTGCAATTCATTGGATCCGTAAGTATATTCTTTGGACCCCTGCTTTGTCTGATGACCAGACGCGTGCGCGACCACCAGCATTGCTGGTCTGTGGTACTTCACGCCAGAGCCTTCGTGTGTTGGGTGTCAGCCTAGACTTGGCAGCAAAAGATGAGGTGGCCGACGACGAGTTTGGCGTCAATTCCCCGTAAAAAAGCTCAAGCACTGGATACAGAGCGACACAGATCGACTCGCAAACCTGCCAAAACATGGTCCTTTGAAACTGGCAGTAGTCGAATCGCTACTAGTACTAGTACTAGTACAAGTACCAGGTTCTCCGCATCGTCCAAATTCCGCCCAAGGGTCTGCAGCAACGACCACGAATACTGTGGTATTTGTAGTCCTTTATCAAAGGACATGCAGAGGATACCGAGCGAGAATGAAGATGGCAACAGCGACGACGACATCACGGATGTCATTGAGTACAAGAACCCGTGGCGTGAACTGCAGGAGTTACAGAGCAAGCAGCGTCTCGCGCTGGAGACGATCCTTACGTCGTAATACGTAGTACTACGTAGTATCAAAAAGATCACAAATAACATTACGGATCCAATCAAAGATCACAGGTGCGTATACCTATCCTTTTCAGCACTACACAAGGAGAACCGCCACACAGAACTCTCTACAACTGACGCGCGCGACGCTTGCAGTTACCCTTGGCTGGGGCCGGAGCAGCCGCTGGAGCAGTCGCCGGAGCAGGAGCAGGAGCAGCGGCGGGCTTCTTGGAAGGCGGAGCGTTCGCCTCCGGAGCGACATCCGCAGGCTTGTTGTTCGCGGCCGCCGGCGTGACGGACGGAGCGCCAGCACCGCCACCCGCACCACCACCACCGCCACCACCGCCCGCAGCGGCACCACCACCACCGCCACCGCCACCAGCGCCGTTCTTGATCGGCACGCAGTACTTGTACGCCTGCCAGTTGGCCGTGTGGAGCGCCAGCCAGTAGAACGTCAAGCGACACGTGCCCGAGCACTTGGAGTAGTCCACGGGCAGCTTGGCCGGGAAGCTCTTGTAGTTTTTCGCACAATCGTCGTCCTGGAAAACGCGCGTGTCATCAATCCACACCTCGCACGGTCCTTCGTGCGAGCCAAGAAAGCCTTCCTTGTATTCGTTGTTCTGGAAATCCATAGTCTTGAGGCTGCTCACGTCCTGGACGGGACCGTTCGGGTTGGTGAACCCGCAGCCCGACACCTTGGCGTCAATAATGGTCTTGAGGTCCTTGATGCCCGAGGCCTTGAACGCGGTCGTAAATTCGGCGGTGTTTTGCGCGGGCGAGCGGTTGAAGGGTTTGCCGTTGAAGGCGGCGTTGCCGACCTGCGCAGCCGTGATCTCGGCGCTGTATTTCGTGTAATCGCCACCGCCCGTGGTCGAGGACTTGGGGGACGACACGTATCCGTGTGCGTCGGCGCTGCTGAGCAGCGCCAAGGTCGCGACAAGCGCCGAGAGAACCGTCGCGGCGTACATGATCGATGGATTGACTGGGAGGAATAAAGAAGACTCGAGGGACTTGTGCTGCGGAACGCGGGTCGTCGAATGAGCGAGTAGTGGTTGAGCAAAAGCAATCCGCTCACTTGATGACCAAGAACTCCACACTGGGGCGGCGCCCCCTCATGGCAGACACATTCAGATGTTTTGCGCCATAGCATCTGGCGGCAGAGAAGGAGTTTGGACGGGTTATGTTGGATTGACCGGGCTATGCGCATGTGGATTTGTCGATTCTGCCAGACGCGTCAATCGATGCCATGGAGATCTGCTTCTTCCGGCTCTTTAGTAGGTGAGACCTATGGCGCAGTTACAGGTCTAACCCATGCTGGTTCAACAACACGCAGCCACCTGACCTCCTCCAGTGACAGCGCATTTTTTAAAGTCCTCGGCTTTCGGCGGCCGAAGGCCGAGGACTAGGATAAAAACCCATCGGCCTGCGGAGCCAAGCGAGAATCTATGGCCAAATCGCGAGCTGGAGCTCCTTTTGGTAGCCAAGCGGGCTAGTTTTGGCAGTCATTATAGTGCCGGGAGGGCTGAAACATCCGTAGCGGAAACGGGTATCCAGGCACGACAAAGCCGAGCATCCTCGGTCCAAGAGGAAAAGAAATAAAAGAAAAACTGTACCGTGCATACTGTATCGCGCTGTACGGATTTCCGAGTATTGCCGGTGAACAAGTGTAGAGGACCTGATCTGAGAGTGTTTGGTCCGTGTACCCAACACCTCTGCCAGAGGTGCCTCTCGAACAGAAGGCTTTGGTATGTATCCACATGATCATTGCGGCACTACTGGAGACGCGCTTTGATGCATATGCTGACTTCCATCCAGTCGCGTCGCCGCGTGAGGCGACATTCGTTGCCTCACCAAATTCTCTCCAGTTGTAGTACTACCACATCGCCACCACAGCGACGAACGAGTAGAACTCGACGCCAATCTGGCCGCTGAATTCCATGTTGTTCTCGTTACTACCGGTAAAGCCCAATGGTGAATGGCATACCGCGACATTGTGCATGGGAAGTAGTGACCAATCCAAATCACACTGCTGTGGTGTATGGCTGTCCTCTGTTCGTTGGGATCAAGTTCCTCGATGGCGTATTGTTCTCTGGAAGAAGACACTCAACGAAAAACGGGAGACCGCTGAATTTCCCTATGGCTCGACCACGTAAGGCTAAAATGGGGCAATTATCATTGGTGATGTGCAGTACACGGCAACACCTCCCACAGACTTCCGACTCAACGACTGGTGTGTGACTGTGCTAGGTCCTCTCGGGCAAGGGCCAGCACTGTGAACACAATCCAGTTGTACAGTACAGAAACTGATACTAAACAACAAGTCGCTCACTTTAACTCGTGCTACAAATCCAATCGAGTCCGACCAGACCAGGATCGTTCGGGCAATCGGACGACGCCCCACCGACAGCATTCCTTCCCTGCGCCGCCGTCGCACATCATGTACGTCGCCATGTGATCGATCTGAGATTCATTGAGGCTCTGCAACGTGCAAACTACTGCAAAGAAGCGACACATCCCCACACAAGCCGCCGTCGACGTCTGCTTGTGCTCTAGCAACTGGCACAGGATCGATCACTCCCTCATCCGATGCAAACGCTCATCCGATATGCAACACACGTCGAACGTCGTATCCCGTGGTCGTCCACGCGACAACAAACACGCATGGGTGTTGTGGAATACCACGATGGAGCTGCTGGGCCTCATGGCATGAGGCCCCACGACTCGTGGACCTCGTGGGTTTTGGTCCAGCAGCATCTTGGTGGGGCAAACCCTGTTCTGAATGGACAACGCCCATTGGACCAATGGGTTGGGCACCGCACAGGACAGGCCGGGATGATGACGTGGTGGCCACGTGGTTTCCCCACCGACAGATCGTTTCTGGGCACCCGATGGTCTCGGCTGCACCGAGTAACTGTATCTTCCCATGAACAGAACTGAGACTTTTTGGTTCGTACGATACTGAACAATAATTGGACGTCTTCTCTTCTAGAAGCCTCGATGAGATGAAGCTGTCGAGCAATTATCAGTGATCCAGACGTTGTCTGTCGTGCATAGATCGCACGAGAGGATGCCTCAGATCCCAATCCCGCTGCACGGCGTGCGGAGCCTGGCCAGGAGACCCCCCTCCAAACAGGATCAGCTCCTTATACAAGCTTACAGTAATGGTCATGCCCAGAAGGCTCGGTGGGCAAGAACCAGCCGAATCTGGCGGTCTGGCCGCTCGGCCAGCTATGCGTCGCCTAAGCCAATGCACTCGCAAATTTGCTCTCCTCCCTCCACTCCTCCCAATCAACCAATTCGCCATGTACACGACTGCGATTCTCTCGGCTCTTGTCGCCTCTGCGGCTCTCCTCAATGGTGCGGACGCCCACGGCTACGTGTCACAACCCAAGTCGTCGACCACAGGTGGCGGGTCGTACACGAAATTCAGCGCCGAGTTCACGGCCGCGGAGGTCGGCAACGCTGCCTTTAACGGCAAGGCTTTCAACCGCTCGCCACAGCAAAACGCGGACACATTCACGGCCGCCTTCAAGGCCTCGGGCATCAAAGACCTCAAGACCATTATCGACGCCAAGGTGTCGGGCTGCGGGTTCACCAACCCAAACGGCGCGGTCCAGGACGTGAGCAGCCTCAAGACCATGGATTTCCAGAACAACGAGTACAAGGAAGGTTTCCTTGGCTCGCATGAAGGACCGTGTGAAGTCTGGATCGACAATGCGCGTGTCTTCCAGAACGATGACTGTGCGAAAAACTACAAGGGTTACCCGGCCAAGCTGCCCGTGGACTACTCCAAGTGCTCGGGCACGTGTCGCTTGACGTTCTACTGGTTGGCACTCCACTCGCAAAAGTGGCAGGCCTACAAGTACTGCGTGCCCATCAAGAACGGCGGTGGTGGTGCCGGCCGCAACGCCGCGCGCAGCATGGACGAAGACGCGTCGTACAACTTTTCGGAGCTCAACAACCGCGCGCTCCAGGCCAACACGACCGACGCCGAGTATTAAAAAGCGTCGTCGTCCGTCGCCCCAATTTTGCCTCGCGGCCTCGCTTTCGTGAGGTCGCTCTATTGTTTTCCTTTCCCCTCAAGTCGCAAGTGTCTGATGCCGTGTCCGTGTATGTGGCCTCTCGATCTGCGTAGTAGAATAAGTAAGTGAATCAGTCCAATTATCAAATGACTTTGTCTATCATTCTCTCTCTTATTAGTCTCTCAGGAGTACGGTCTATCGTTTTGAAATCTTATCCAGTGTCAACTGTGAACTCAGTAGACAGGTTGTCTCAACCTGGGCTAGTTGCGGACAGTGTGCAGTCGGCATTCCGTGACCACGCTCCTCGAGTCATGACGGCCATGGCCACGCTCTCATTCATGCTCGCTGTCTTTACAATCTACGCTAGCATCTCGACGCGCGACGTGACGGGCTTTGGGTACCTGTCGTTCCCACCCGCGACTTATCGCGACGTGACGCGCAGTCAAATCTACAGTACCGACGTCAACACGTCGATCCATCCCATGTTCTATGGACTCCGTCCACGCGATTCCGGAAACACAACATTGCGGCCCAATGCGCGGGCCGCACTGTTTGTGAATCAGCTCGCGTTTGCCGATTACTTTTCGCTGCGTGAGCTCGCAGACGCGGTTTTTCCGCGCTGTGGCAATTCAAACATGGGCACGAATGTCGCACCCGTCAACGTCCACAATGCGAGGCACCTGCGGTGGCGCAACGAGGACGAGAAATTTGGCTTCTATCCCAAGACATCGGTACGAGGTGAACGTGCGGTGGCACGGGACCAGGCGGATCGATATCTAACTAAATTTGTGGGGCGTCTTGGTGGTGGGCAGGGGCCGTGCGAGACATGGCTCGACAACGAGCGGGTCCACTTCCACGACAACTGTGTGCGCGCGTACTCGACCTACCCGGCAAAGATACCTATCGACTTTAGCCGCTGTCGTCGTGGGCGAGTTTGTGAGCTGCGCTTCTATTGGATCGCGGTTGCGACGACCCCACTCAAGCTCATGAGTACGTCTTCATCATCTGGGGGACGTTATTACCAGCATTATAATCGCTTCACTTACTGTAGAGCACTGTGTGCGAGTCATCAACGATCCGCACCGCCCCGCGGCAAAGGAGAACACCGACCCATACAAAAACGTGACCCAGAAGAACAACGGCGCTTCGTTTTCTGTCAACCTTACAATCACGTTGGAGCAAATCTGGCTGGAAGACGACGAGGATCTCGGTACTTCCGACCCCAGCAACCCTGGCACGACCATATTCGTCATCCCATGAAAGTGCCCACGCCGTCAGCAGCAGCTAGAGACCCAGCGTGGAGGTAGTTTTCTTCGTTTTCGTAAATTTGCCCTTCGAGCGAGTTGGTTGGGCTTTTTTCGTTGGTGCTTTCGCCTTTTTCGCGGACGAACTGGACGTATTGGGCGCGGCGGCACTGGATCGAGATCGAGCCGCGCCGGTTTTATCTTCCACTGCCGAGCGGAGGCGCTTGCTCTGGATATTGGCATACTTGACATTATCGTCGTACTTGGTAAAGAATTGGTCGATCCGCGTTTGTCGGTGGCGCTCGTTTGCAAAGGAGGCGATCTGCTCCATCAGTGGTAGAAGCACGGTGTCTGTCTTGGACTGGTCCCATCCAAACGTTTCTGTACAGTATTCTCGCAACCCCGCAAGGTTGGGTAATTCCCATGAAAAGCGCGAGTCCGATCGGTCAACCTGGGGAGTCTTGTACGCTTGGATCACGCGATGGTTTGGGAATTCGTCGCCGAGCTCCCACTTTCGTCGGACATTGGCATGGGTGTACTCGAATCGTTCTTGCGGGCTCATGGCATCAATTTCAGCTTGCGTCTTCTTCTTCTCCATTCGTCGTCGAGCTTCTTCCGCAACGTCAAACGTTTGGACCCACTGCTTGAACTCCTTCAATCCGTCAACTCCAGGATAGGCGGCAACCACTTCAGACGCATTCACAATACCGATTCCGCGAACACCATCCGTGTAGTCGCTTCCCAGTAGCATCGCCAAGGCAATCATCTCATCTTGCGAGAGCCCAAGCTCTTTCTCCACGTCGTCGGCGAAAAAGGCTTCAACAAATTTCTGGTTGTGGAAAATGTTCTTGTAAACTTTCTTGCCGCCGAACGGGAAGATGTCGCTGTCGTCCGTGATAATGCCGTCCACGAGACCGAGTTGTTCGAGCGCCGCACATTGAGCCTCGGCTTCCATCGGGCATACCAGATACGGCACACCGAAGAGCTGTAGAAGCTCCATCACATCCTGCACCATCTCGTCGTTGACTCCTTCCGTGTCCCTCATTTGTCTATTGCGAAGTTTCTTCAACTCTTTCTGCTCATCCACAATTGCATCAACGTCGATGGCTGGCTCGGGGTCAGGAGAGGTAGCATATTGTAGGTATCGGCTCGACGCATTCTTCGACGCACTCTCCTTGGCATTTTCGATCGACTCCTCAATGGCTTGCTGCAAAAGTTGATCGTCTGGGTCCTGCGGTGCATCGACTGCCGCAGCACTTTGATCGCAAACGGTTACGTCTGGCGTCGCTGACTCGTCCGCGTCATCTGCTTGTGAGAGGTCAATGACGTCTTGATCTGCGTCTAGTGTCACAGCTGGTTGACGCTTGGTCTCAACAGCCAATAGATCTGAAGCACGGGAATGTTGGGCAAGTGCACGCCTGACAGCTCCAGCGGCCCATTGCCTACGTGAATAACAAGCAAGTCAGCCATGTGTTAAAACATCAATACGAATGCAGCAACACGTACGTCAGATTGGACGCCGTTGCGATGGCAGATTGAATGGCTTCTGCTCGCAAAACTGCCAGATCGTCTTCAGCCTTCTCATCATCGAGTTCGTTTTGCAAAGATGCAAAGAGGTCCTTCGCGTCAGGGTCTGGCTCAGCGTCTGCGTCGATTTCGTCCAAGTCCGCAGTCTTCGTGGGACTATGCCCCGAGTCATCGGGTATCTGCACCACATCCGTGGCCATCGGAACATCGGGTACCTTTTCCCATTGAACGTCTTCATCGGAATCTTCATCCAGTCGAATATCGGTTTTGGCGCCAGCGGTCGTCGTCGCGATTTCTTGGGTTTCTGGCTTTGCACAGACAGACTTCATGTTACGCACGACCGTCGAATCGTCACTGAGGTCACTATCCTCCCGTATTGTGGGGGTTGGAAGGGTAGCTGACTGGGCTTCTACATTTGGAACATCTTCCCAATCTGAACGGAAACATCGTCAGCCTCGAAGTCCGATGCGCCATAGCCGTAAGATCACAGCATAGACACGTACCAATATCATCCGCTTCTTCATCGTCGTCTTCGTCTTGTGGTCGACCTGACCCTCCTAGAACAGGCTCGGCTGCGTTGAATATTGAAGAAGGAAACAGACTCGCTGCTTTTGCGTCCAACGAGTCCAGTTCTTCCTCCTTGAATGATATCGTGATGCTGTTTGCGGGCAGTTCAGATGAGCCGTCTTCGTCACGATCAATCGAGTCGGCTGCATGGGATTCTTCTTGTTGCTTCAACTGTGCTTTCGCAACAAACTTGCGCCGTGCTTCCTCGACAGCAATCTTCCGTCGTTGGGCACGGCTCATTTCTGCAGTGAACTCGGGCATAGAGTCAGTCGAAAAGTTTGCCAAACTCGTCTTGACCACGACCCTATCCTCTTCGAAAAAGTGTCGCTTTCTCTTGGAGCCGTGAATGCGATCGAAAATATCTTCCGCGTCTTCTTCTTCAACCGCAGCTGCCACTGACCCCGAGAGATTCCAACTTGCTGCTTCATTCGCGCTCAGCTTGTCTTGTGTGCGCTCGCGGGCTTCATCGCCACTTTCCTCGTCTGAATCACGAGGCGCCTGGCTCTTCTGATAAATGTAAAATCGATCACTGCTGGATGCGATCCGCTGGCCGTTGCCATGGAGGCCACCGGCTTCAGCGGCAACGTCTGCTGCAGCCTTCTCCAACTCGGCTTGAGCATTCTTCTTCCGTGCCTTCATGATCTGACGATTGAGCTCGCTAGTCTTGAGGAAACTGGAGATCTGCGTGCGAGAGTACGCCTCCGGATTGCCTGCAAGCGGTATGAACTTTTCACGCGCTTCTTGCCGATGGTCTCGCTGGATCCGCGCGATCATGTCCTTCTGCAAGTGGCCGGGTAGTGCGAAAACTGCGTCGAGATCCACGCGCGACAGTTGCGACGTGTCGAGCACGATGTCATCTGCAGTCATTTCCTCGTCGCTTGGATCATCGCCGTCACTCTTTGTTTCTTGAGCATTCACGCCACTAGATCCAGCCACATATCCTACATCTTCCTTCTCTTCCTCGGAATCTTCGATCGCGATGACATTTTCCTGCTTGCTTCCGGACGCAGCCGTAGTCTTGGAGGGAACACTGGGCAGAATGAAATTCGGCGCCACGGCCGAGTTCGCGGCGGGCTTGCCGCCATTCTTCCTGAGCTCTTCGCGATACAGCTTGAGGCGATTGAGCAGAATGCGCTGCGCCGTTTGCTTGAGATTCGCAGCCTAGACGTAGTGGAGAGATCAGACCACGCCAACCCACGCTCACATATACTATCCACCCCTTAACGTAAACGCACCTGGTGCTCCTGCCGGCGGCGACGGCGCGCGACCGTGCGCTTCTTGATCTCGGGTGTATTGCCGTCAAACACAAACACGGGGCGAATGCGGTAAAAGAGCAGCTTGGCGACGCGGTGGAACGTGCCAATCAAGTGGGCGTTCTTGATCATATTGCCTTCGTCGTCGCGCATCGCCTTGATAAACTGCGTGAGCCAGATGCTCGCGTCCACGGCCAGCACATTCGACGCCAGCGTCTCGATCTCAATCTGCCGCCCCACGGGCGCCAGCAGCATCCACAAATTCTGCACGCCCATGTTGCCGTCTCGGTCCTTGGTGTTTTCCCAGACTGGGTTCCAACCGAAGGGAAACGAGCAGAACCATCACTCTGCTTCAAGTGCAAAACTTAGTGTTGACCACGCGAAAACGACTGTCCTGGTGTTCCACCTGCGAGAGTGTGCCACACTAATGCTATGTGGTACACTATATTAGTCGCTTCGCGGGTTTCCGCCGTCCTTGGTGGTTGAAGCTTGTCCCAGTGGAGGGAAAAATCAAGAGACGACACCATGGCCGCGCGGGGGCCGTCGCTTCTCGGCAAGCGTGCGCTCGTCGTAGGGCTACTCAACAAGCACTCGCTGGCGGCGAGCGTGACGCACGCACTGCTATCCCACGGCGCGAGCTGCGTGGTCGCGTCGCGCGCGCCGCTTACAGAGAGCCAGATCAAAGCCTGTGCGTTTGAGACGCCGTTTGCCTCGCACGCCAAGCATGCTACGCCCGCGCACACACACTCGCAATCGCTCCATTTTACAGACTGCGACGTTGAAAGCGACGATTCGATTGCAACGCTTGTGGCGCAGTGTAGCGATGCGTTCGACGGCGAGCTCGACATTCTCGTCCACTCGGTTGCGTTCGCGCCGCGCGAGACGTTCCAGGCCAGGGGCACACTCCATGCGACGCGTGCGGCGTGGAACCAAGCACTGGATGTGAGTGCATATAGTCTGATCGCACTCACGCGGGCTGCGTATCCAATGCTATCTGCGGGCGGGGATCGAGACCGGTCCGTGATGGCGCTGTCGTATACTGGGGCAACGAAGGTACGGTAGTCCTGTCACGATTGGGTGAGATAATTAACTAAGGCAATACTGACCTCAAGCTATATTGCATGGTGGCAACAGATCGTGCCGAACTACAATATCATGGGGCCCGCGAAGGCAGCGCTTGAAGCGACCTCGAGACAGCTCGCATTTGAACTCGGCGACGAAGGCATCCGAGTCAATTGCCTCAGCCCCGGTCCCATGAACACTGTGTCGGCACGAGGCATCCCTGGTATCTCGGTGCGTCACCTGTGTATATGTACGTGAGAAAGGAGAGAGCAACGCGAGCCTAACGTTTGTATTTTTTTATTGCAGAAAATGAGGAAATATGCGGAAGAGCATTCGCCGCTGCGCCGCAATGCATCCGGCGCCGATGTCGGAGAATTGGCGGCATTTCTGGCTAGCGATGCGGCCTCGTCCATCACAGGGCAAACGTTTTATGGTACGGTATACTGTTGAAGTAATCGTGCTGGTGTCAGTCGCACTGATTTTGCGCGTGCTGCTTTACAGTGGACGGTGGCTTGAGTATCATGGCTCCATACGCAAAAGACCCCGAGCAGCCACACGCGTAACCATTTGCGTTTCAATTCACGGAAACACTCTGACACTTGACTTTCTAGACGGCTGTGTTTTGGCCGAAGCAAACGGGCAATGCCACGACGGGGTGGGAGGTTTTAATCGTCTACGACATCCACAGCGACACCACAGTCCTGAAATCTTGCATCAGAAGCGAAATGGATTCAGCCGAGCTGTGAACTATTACTAGTAATGCTTACATAGTAGCACTGTCGAAGCGGTTGATGTTTTAATGCAGGAACGTTTGTGGAAATAAATCGAGAAACGCCAAATGTTGAGTTTACGCTTATGATAGTCACTGAGGTGCACGCTGTTGGGCACACATATTTCCTGATGGAAGAGAGATTCTACTAAATACACTCGCTTATGTCGAGTGGGTAAAGTGCAGAGCCTCGTGCTTTACCCGCCTGGAATTTCCACGGGGTACGTCCGTTGGATCACCAGTTGGCATCGTTGAGAGCGATGCTGTTGTTGTACTGATCATTGTTGATAGCGTCGAAGCCAAACATCTCACGGCGTCCGTTGTTGTTGCCGTTGTTACGGTTGTTGTTGCCACCATTTCCACCGTTGCCGCCATTGCCGCCATTGCCGCCATTGCCGCCATTGCCGCCGTT
>JAADVC010001000.1:0-13434 GCA_023334575.1 Pythium volutum | reverse complement strand
TGCTTTAAGCGGGGCTCAGAAGCCTGGTGCTAAACGACGTACTCCTACTCGTAAATGGTCGGGGTCACCGCCTACTGCGGCTGTGGGGGTCTGGTGCGCCTCGCGGTCGGGGCGTGTAGTGGTAATGGTCGGGGTCGTTTGGTAGTGGGCGAGGGGCTGCGGAGGCCGTGGTTCTCGATTATCTGTGCGATGCTTGATAGTGTGTGCAGTGGCAAAAAGAAGGTGGCAGACAAATTTTCGCCACCTCGTGAGTGGCGAGCCAAGAAGCTGGTCGAGAAGTTCGTGGGTTGAAAGCGTTGACCACCACTCAGGTTTTCACAGAGACATCATAAAGCACCGTGTACATGACTGGGTCCCAGTCGTTTAATTAAACATGGGTCCAATGTCCAGCGGCTCGATACAGGAGAGCAAATGATTCGACAACCGCTAGCGCACCCCACAGTTGCCGTCACTGAAGCACTGAAGCGGCGCAGTCGTGAAAAGAACGAAGAGGAAGAGGGAGAGGCTTTTAGATGCCATACATACTTGGCAACAGTGCATGTACAGCCCGTGAGGCATTTCATTGAGATGAACGCAGAGAGCCGACGATGAAAAAAACAACTAGAGACTTTGCATTCCGACGAAGAAAGAGGTAGTGGGAAATAAAGAAGACAATGGCTTCCCACGGATAAGCTCTTCACGAAAAGAAAATGAACCTACCGACATGGGACAGCCTCCTGTACACTGCGCTAGAGATGCCGTTTGGGTGGGAATATGTATCCGTCCCGTCGGTGAGTCACGTACTATAGTTCCAGGACTAGCAGAACAATGCTATTGACGGTTGCTTCACGAAATTTAACACACACTGTAGCGGACCGCCTAATAGCTGAACATCAACAACGAGTGGTCTCGGTGGTGCCTTGGCGTTCAGTCGCTAAATCGGAGAACTGGGTACGTTCCAAAATAATACACTCCAGACTGAGAGGGGTCGATGGGTACAGTAGGGAGTTTACTCTTACCTACTGTACCCATCGACCCTCCTTAGTTCCGACCTTATTTGAATCCGACACGCCAGAACGTGTGGCTAGGATCGCCAAGCTGAGAGTTTCTTTGGCGGTCTACTGAAACGCTGCGCAGCCGCTCGCGGCTTCCATTTATCTCCATCCGTCCATCTCTCTTCCTTCCGATCCATAAGAAACCTCGCTTGAACCCACCATGGGAACAATGCAGTAGAGTCTCACTGTGAGGCCACCATTTCAACCCTCCCCCGTCAACTTGAGGTCAGCCAGTACATACCGTAGGTGCCCATTCCTGGTTTCCCCACGGTCGCTCCATTTTGTTTATCGGATTGGAAATTCCGTGGCGCGATGACCAACTGCTTTGCCGAATGGGGCGACAATTTCTACGCGTGTACGGACGCGACCGGCGGCCTGTCGATCCCGACCGCGCCCACGCCCGACACGCTCAATGACCGACTCAAGATCTGCGCGGCGCCCGCCTGTCAAAAGCTCTTTACCGTGTTTCGCCGGCTCATTGAGACCAAGTGCCAAGGCGCGTTGGACGAAGTGCAAAAATTTCCCAATGGCATGTACACGACCACGTTCTGTCCAGCGACTCCGGCGCCCACCGCCAACGCCACGACGAATGCCAACAACACGGTGATCGCCGCACCAACAGTATCGCCCGTGCCGGCGCCAACGATTCCAACAAAAGGCGGGCTCAGTTCGTCGACAATCCTAGGTATTAGTGGTGGCGTCGTCGGCGTGTTGCTGGTGATTATCATCATTCTTCTACTACGTCGCAAGGGCAAAGACAAGCTTAGTCAGCCGACGGGCAGTGGCGTCCACGATGGCTTTGTGGACTTTGCCGACCACTCCGAGGCCCGCACAGCCGACACGTTTAACGGATCCGACTTGCTTCGTGGTGGCCTCGCACTTGCGGCCGTCAAAATCCCGACCACGAGTCTCAAGCTGGGCCGTGTCATTAGCCAGGGCGGTTTTGGCGAAGTGCTGCTGGGAAAGTACAACAATGAAACGGTCGCGATCAAGCGCCTGCTCGCGTCGAGACGAAAAGATCCGACCCAGATCAACAGCTTTTTCGCAGAGATTCGACTCACGGCCGGGCTCGACCACGAGTGCATCGTCCAATTCATTGGGGTCTCGTGGGATGTGCCGGCCAATCTCATGATGATCTCCGAGTTCATGCACGGCGGGGACCTGCGATCGCTGCTCATGCGGTACGCGCTGGACGGGCATCCGAACGGCCACGATGACGGCAAGCTACGGATGGCAGTGCAAGTCGCCCACGCGCTGACCTACCTCCACAGTCTCGAGACGCCCGTCGTGCATCGCGATCTCAAGTCACGGAACGTGCTACTCTCTGAGACGATGGATGCCAAGGTCATTGACTTTGGGATCTCCTGTGAACGCCAAGACGTGACCATGACGGCCGGTGTGGGTACCTCCCTGTGGATGGCACCCGAGGTCATGCTGGGCAATCGTTACGATGAGAAGGCCGACGTGTTTTCCTTTGGCGTCATTCTATCGGAACTCGACACGCACCAACTCCCGTACGACGACGCAGTTGATTCAGTCTCCAACAAGAGGCTCGCGGATATTGTCATGATGAACAAGATCGCGACGGGGGATCTCAAGCCACGGTTCACGCAAATGGCGGCGCGAGACATGGTCGCGCTCGCAAACAACTGCCTCGAATTCGACCCGGCCAAGCGACCGCTCGCCTCCGAGGTGTTGTACCGGATCCACCTCAGTCGGCAGCACGACCACACCATGACGTCGGCGACGCGCACGGCCATCAGCCGCAGCCTGTATACGGCCGAGACCAGCACGAGGACACGGAACAGTGGCGTGCACGTCATGAGACAACATCCTCAACGCCGTCCTCCCAGTATAATTGAATGCGTGACGTCGGCTGATCGAACCGATACGGGTCCCTTTTTGACGGCGCGATTCACAGAGTCATGAAAAGCAACGTGAGTCGAGAGCTGGAGCCGTTGGCGTTGATTAGAACGTGGGTCACGAGTGTGGTCGTATCATGAAAGCCATTTTGAGTACCACCAAAATATGACCCGATGTAGTTGGCTTTCGAATTCGCACGACAGCATTGAGTGCACTGGGTACGCACACCAGGGGTCCAAAGAATACAATATTATATTCATTCAGGGTGGTCTGCCGGGGGGCAATAAATAATTGCATTACTGCCAATTATTGATAGCAGTATGTGTGTCCTGTGTATCTACCCACTAGATGATTGATAGCGTCGAAGATGAAGGGCCTTTATATCCACCCACGAATGGGTAGCAGTAACGACGCCTCTAGCGACCCTTTTACCATCATCTTGCCGTCAGCACGGGCGCGAGAGGCGACCCATACGCGATATATATATGTACTGACATAGGAAGTCGTTTATTGTCACATGCAATTAACAAGTTGGTGCCGGCCTCTCTCTCTTGCCCACCGTCGCTCAAATATGAAGTAAACTGTGCTCGGGTGCCTTGATCTTCAGGCTCGCATGCCTAAATGAGTGGTAAAGACTTTGCAGCTTCCCTCGATCCAAATTGGGGGCGACAGCGCCATCCCCACGCATGTGGTGAATATTGGAAAACATTGGAGTTTGAATTGGAAGGAGGGGCAATAAATAATTGGGTTTCTAGAATTGCAATACATTGGACCAGTACTTATATTCTTTGGACCCCTGACGCACACACTCAGACAGTCGCGAGTCTGGGCTCCTAAGTACGCACGCATGGGGCCGAAGCCAATATCGCGACTGTGCAGCGTGTCGCTGATTCACATTTCGCAAGCGACGGAGACGGAGACGGCCGTGTTGCTGGTGGCGAGTGCCGTCGATTTGGAGCAGCCAGCGACCATACTGACGGAGGTCGCGACACACTCTCGCGAGATGCAGGAAGCCCAGCAGGCGTGCATATTGCCTCGCCAATATTCTGGAAGCGTTGCAAGGGCTCGACAAAACCGCGACATCGCCGTCGAGAACTGCGATCGTAGTCCAGCCGGCAGGGGGAACAGCCTGAGGTCCAACGATATAAAAAGAGATCTGTCTCCATGCTGTTCGAGCGCCAGGAACTGGCATCAAATCGAATGATATGCCTAAAATTCAATATGAATACATACATTGGAATTGATAGAATATATCCTCCATCAAGTCTGTGATCCTCGCGATGATGATCTCTTGACAATAAGGCCACG
This sequence comes from Pythium volutum, assembly GCA_023334575.1. Lineage (NCBI taxonomy): Eukaryota > Oomycota > Peronosporomycetes > Pythiales > Pythiaceae > Pythium > Pythium volutum. The sequence continues at coordinate 9,229 of JAADVC010001000.1, read as the reverse complement.
CAAAAGCAATCCGATACACTGTTTTTTCGATGAATGGAAGACACTACGTCATAAACGTAGAGAAGGCTTACAACACATACCCACTGGGCTCGGCGAGGTCGCTCATAACAGTTCCCACCGACGGACTCGATTGCGCTTGTGTTTGAAAATACAATGCGTGTTACTTCTCACCGATCTGAATATTTTCTATAATTTTAGTTTGGTCTTCGCCGACAGTACGATCACGTACTAGAAGTTCCTCCGGATCGAGTCCTTGTTACTGTCTCGGCTGTATTGAGACTGCGAGTGATCGCCGTGCGGGTCTCGGCCGTGAGTGTGCGGTCGTGCTGACGACTGAGGTGGATCCGGTACAGCACATCGGAAGCGAATGGCCGATTGGCTGGATCCACTTGGAGGCATTCCCGTGCTAGCTCGACCATGGTGGGATCGGCCTTGTCCGTGAACTGGGCCTGGAGCTTGCCGTCGCAAATGAGATTCAGCAACACGATGTCGGCTGCCTTCTTGTTGGTAACTGGGTCAATTGCGTGGTCGTACGGCAACGCATGCGTGTCGAGTTCCGAGAGGATCACACCAAAGGAAAACACGTCGGCCTTCTCATCGTACCGCTTGCCCAACATGACCTCGGGTGCCATCCACAACGAGGTACCTACACCAGCCGTCATGGTCACGTCTTGCCTTTCACAGGAGATCCCGAAGTCAATGACCTTGGCGTCCATCGACTCGGTGAGCAAGACGTTGCGCGACTTGAGATCGCGATGCACGACAGGGATATCCAAACTGTGGAGATACGTGAGCGCGTGGGCGACGTGGACCGCCATGCGCAGCTTGCCGTCGTCGTGGCCATTGGCGTGCTTGTCGCGCGCGTACCGAACGAGAAGCGAGCGAAGATCGCCGCCATACATAAACTCGGACACCATGCACAAATTGGTTGGCACGTCCCACGCGACACCAATGAATTTCACGATACACTCGTGGTCGAGCGAGGCCGTGAGTTGGATCTCTCGGAAGAACCCTTGGATATTCTCCACTAGTTCGTAGCGCGACGCGAGCAGCCGCTTGATCGCGACGACCTCGTTTCGGTAAATACCATGGAGTACTTCGCCAAAGCCGCCCTGGCTCACGACGTCTCCGAGTTGCAGGTACTTGTACGGGATGCGCACGGCCGCGAGCGCGCTCCCGCCGTGGAGCTGTTCCGAGTCGTCGGCCGTACCATCTGTAGGCGCGTCCGACAGATCGACGTACGCGAATCCATGCTTCCCCGGCCTCCGGTCATGGCTGTTGCTTCCTGCCGGGGCCAGCGGTCGCTCCAGCTTATGGTTCCGCCGACGCCACCACAGAGAAAGGATGCTGAGGACCAGGAGAAGACCAACGACGCTGCCCCCACCAATGGCCGAGATCGCCGTCGAGCTGAGACCGTCCTTTCTCGATACTGGTGGTGCTGGGGACGGTAGTACTGCCACGGTGGCGTTCGCCATCATCGAGCTGTTGCTCGCGGCCTCGGCGCAGACGGCTTCGATTGGGTTAATCACTTCCTTGTACAGCGCGACACCGGACGCGACAATACACTCGGTCGGCTGCGCCTTTTTAATGGACGCGACAATGCGCATGCACCGCGAGCTCGCACAAATCCGCGTCTTTTGGATGGCGCTCGGCGGCTTCATGATAGAGACGAACGGGTACTGGAAGCTGTCGCCGTCGCAGTCGAGCCGGTCTGTGCCAGACACACTGCCGCTGACCGTGGCCGAGCAGTCGACCAGACTCATACATGTGGGGAGGGCGAACGGTCGAAGAAACCAAAATGAAAGAGCGCGCAGTGAATTTCAGTGGAGGAAGCCAGCGGCTCAGATCCCGCCACTCATCTTCGACGTGACTTTTTTTCATTCCACCGTGGACTGGTTCTGGACGCAGTGGGTCCACGGTCAAGGGTTACAGGAGATCTTCGGAAACTAATCGTCGAGAAATCACGGCTTTGTGGATAATTGAGAATCAAACCGCACCTTCCCCTCCTGACAGTACTGAGAAAACAGGCCGTCTGTTGGTGAAAGTCAAAATTTCAGTTTTAGAAAAGAGTTTTTGAGAGACTGCTGAGAAAAATGGCGATATAATGGATACATAGCAACCACACCCGCACGGCGACATACCTTACCATTTGCAGCTTGAGCTTTCCAGGCGTACTTGTACTACATACAGGAGAGAGAGCAGCATGCACATGAGAACTGAGCGGGTAGATCACGTTTTTTTTGGTTTGGAAGTATTGACCTTGTTAATAGCGGGTAGATCTTGCTCTCCGTCAGCTTCCAGGCATTTTTCATGATATTCTGCAACCCACCCATATAGTGCTCTGTCTTGCTTCTTGCTCACCTTCTCATAACGTGCCTCATATTCCACACTTGAGACCTGGTGTAGCGCACACGCGTACCACGGACGCGTCGCCTTAGCTGTTCGCCTACGAGTCTACGCCTGCATTTATCCAGGAAGACCTCGACTTGATCACACACACAAAAAACATCCCATTGCTCTAGTGTGAGCTTTATAAATGATCCAGTACCAGACGCGATCTTCTACTGTTTACTCTGTATGTTTATGGTGAAATCATCATCATGCTGTCGTCGAGTTCCGTCGCAGTCAAGGCGAAAGATCTACACTGGAATAGGACGAAACGGCTGCCAGGAGGAAGCCATGCCCTTGCGCCTCGTTGGCAGGGGCAATGGTTTCTGATCGGCTTCGACGTGGATGCCCCTCGATTGGAGAAATGACCATCAGGCAAGACGGTTCTGAAACTTTGGACAGTTCTCAAGTTTGTCAAAAGCTGTGGATAAAGTACCGGAAATACTGTAAATGGCTGGACGCCTCCGGAGTCTGGAGTCCGGACGGATTGCCGAAATTCGAATACCGGGAATAACTTGGAAAGGCCCCAATTGCTCCGCTTGCAACTCGGCACGCACAGTCGTCGTACTGTACTGTACACTACAGTACAGAATAGCTGTACTGTAGTGTGGTGTACACAGCATTCTGGGTCGACGCCTCGCGACACTGTACTTCGCCTCATCTCCATGGATAACACACCGGAGTGACCGGCGTCATCAAATCCTTTGTAACATGATATCCCCATCAACTCATTCAGCTCACTTCCTCCCAAATGAGATGCTGCAATTGCAAAACGTGCTGCGTTACGCAGGCTGCATTTTGCTGAGAGCGACTCCAGCATTCGACCCGTACGTGACTGGCAAGCAACACCACGCAGACACCCGCGCCCCATGGACATTGACAGCTTACTCTACGGCTCGGAGCTAAGCGACCAGGAGCCGTTCGAGGGCATCGTCTTCTCGCCAGCACCGCCACCCGTGAGGGCTGTGGCGCGTCCACGACCACCACGTCCACGGATGGTACGGGGAAGCCTATTTAGTACTCTTACTGGCTTGGGCGACTTTCTCACGCACACCGCCTGGAATAACATTGTATCACTGTTATAGCACTCGGCTAAAAGCCTTCAAGCGCGTATCGAAGCTCTCGAGTTTGTCGTCAAGTATCTGCCGTACGTGCTGGAAGATATGGGATACCCCTGCTTCACGGCGGCGATCTTATTAGACAGTGGAGACGGCCATTTAGCCACGGTGGAAGAATGTGACGCAGCGCAGCGGATGCGTGCGTTCTTGAAGCGCACACTCCTGCTGTCCAAGGAGGCCCAAGACGAGATCGTGAAGCGAACCGAGTATCTCCACATGCTCAAGCACCACTACGAAGGCTCAGCAAAGATACGAAGGCTCATGCGCGGCCTCCGTCTGGATGACAGGTACTGGATGTGTGAGCGCTGGCATTTGCTCACGCTCCAACATTACCAAAAACTCTCGGAGTCGCAGTCCTACGCCGCCGTGCAGGATACATTTCAAGCGATCGAGGCCTACAAGCTCCCTGAAGACGCAAAAGAGACCGGCGCCTTTGGCTGGCGTGACTGGGTCCAACTCGACGACGACCAACACTACGTTCACTTCATGACCGGCAAGACATTCATGCAAGCCGATATGCAGCAGCTCGTGGTCCTCGCGTGGTCGATTTACTCGGACGCCGATATGTACAAGAAGTACCATCTCGGCTACAAGTGCGACTTTTTCCTCCAGATCGTGCAACGCATTACGCCCGACATGATGGTCGTCCAAATGGTCGAGAGGTACCCGACGCTTGAGCAGATGACCCACACGCCCGCACTGGTCTTTCGCGTGCAGACCGAAGATGGCTACTTGGTTGCCTTTCGCAGCATCGAGTCGCCACGACTTCTCGACTTGATGAAAGAGGACGGTCTCAGTTTGAGCGGGAGTTTTTTTGGGAAACGATCGATGTCGCAAGTCGGAATGCTGAAGGCGAGTGTGATTCGGTTCGCTACGTCGTGACTGGATCCATTGGCTCGGACAACCCGACGTACGCAAGGCGAGCGCGTGATGAGATTTTGATCGCACTCGTGCGCTCCGAGGTCGAACGCACGGGCGTGTCGCTCCTCTCGAACCAGTCATCTATTGACGAGGAAGAAGAAAAGACCAGCCTCCCCGCGAGTAAGACGCAGGCGACGCCGTAGTAGACCTCACGTGTCCGTAAAAGATTGCGAGGCCATGCCGTGTGGACCAAGTGCTCGAGAGCACGATCTTTGTGATCGCGCTTCCGTGCCCACCTGCATATTCTTTGTGTACTTCAATTCTAACATGATCGTTCAATAGCACATGGATAAGACGGCGACGTTATGTTACTAGTACTGGTATATGGGTTTATAGCCAGAACATCGGATCAAACAAGGCGCATCGACTAATCCCATGTTGCCTAGCACGAACTCCAATCCCATCCATGGCCATGCGCTAGCATTGCCAATAATCGTCGATAGTTAAAAAGTGCGAAGTACTACTACTCGTCGAGTAGTAATACTGTACTTCCAGTTGTACTCGAGCGACGTTGGTGACGCATACAGGTGATACCGTAGGTGAAAGCATGGTGGGGGCTTCGGATACAGTACCGGTACTGTATCGAGTCCATGGGTTTCTCTTTGTTACAATAGAGGAACCACGGACACGAAGTCTTGTTCCTTGTGGACTTAGATCGGGCCAGCAGGCTGCACTGTACCAAAGGCTACGGGAATCGGCCCAGCACTGTATTCGCTGATATGCAACTCATGGATCTCTCTTCTGAATTGCGAGTCCCATTGGGAGGTACACGTGTACTTTCCACACAGGCCACGACATCAGCGGGACACTCTACATAGGGTTGACGATATCAGCCAATTTCTTCCCCATCCAGAGAGGCACAGTCGCAAGCGATGTCCCTCGAAAGTACGTACAGTACAGGTACAGGTATCGCGATGCCGGGGACAGTACGGTACTCTTCTTGTCAACTGAGGCTCACGTCCCCCAACAAAGTCGTCAGTCAACTGAGGTACAGGAAATTGGTCTCATGTCAGTACAAATGGGACCGCTGATACAGCACGACTGGATACAGTACCGCTACAGTAGTTAGAAGCGTGCTGGCACGAGGGCATGCCAGTCAGGGCTGGCAATGGTCCTTTTTTTGTTTGAACACAATGTTGTCCAAACGACAAAAAACTGCTCAATGGATGATTAAACAAATTGTGTATTTACGACAACCCTTTTTACATCCTCAGATGCCTTTTTACGAGTTGAAGTGGGACTTGGATTCAGAGCTGAACTACAAGATCTGGCTTCATCATGAAGCCGGATCTTGGAGTACGTGGCAGCAACGTGAAGCCAGCGGCGTCCTGAATTTTCGTTGTGGGTTCATTGGGCTCGGAAACCAGAATCCGACGACGTGGGCTTTCAGTCATGAAGCCAGATCGCATGCTGAAAGAGCGCCAGCTCATTTGGCCTCCAGGGGACCAGTGTGGCTTCCTGCGTGTCGTTAGATTTAAAGTGAGTTGGCGCAACCCACGCTCGGGCTTTTGTCGCACAAGCACTCTCGCTGTATCGTACGCACTGCCACTCGCAACACCACTCAAGCACTGCCACCAGCGCCGACAACCCCACTCTCCAATGCCAAAGCCCAAAGCCTCAAGCCGATCCGAGTTCGTTCTGGCGTCACCGCCGCCAGGATACCGCGACAAAAACAACGAAGCTGTGCGCTGCACCCACTGCATGAACGCCTATCGCGAGTTGGGCATCACACCGCGCAAGGTCAAGCCGATTGTCGGACGTGCCAAGAATCTCGAGCAACATCTCGAGACATGCGAGCACCCGATCATGGCCCTTGGCGCCGCGTCGACGACAAGCGCGACTGTGCTTCCCGGCGACGGGAGTGCCATTCCCGTCGCCCAAATACGCGAGTGGCTCGTGAATTTCGTCGCCGAGAACAACTTGGCGATGTCGGTGGTCGACAGCAGCTCCATGCGTGTGCTGCTTGTTGGGGTATGTCCAGGCATTGAGGACAAGATACCTGGCCGCAAGGTCGTTGGTGGCTCCGCGTTGGACGAGCAAGCAGCTCTAGCGCAGGAGCAAATGAAACGCAACCTGAAGAAAGTCCAAGATGAGTCCGGCGGCAGAGTCAACTTGAAGTCGGACGGCTGGGAAAACATTGCCAAGACAAGCTTATTGGGGTGCGAGCTGTCGTTGATGGGGCACGCCATCACCTTTGCGCTTGAAGAGACTGGTCCAGACCACAGCGGCGTTGCGGTCGCCCGGCACCTAGATGACCTCTTGCGACGGGCCCAACAAGACGGATGGAAATTGGGGGCTGTTGTCACGGACAACGCAGGCCAGTGCGGGAAGGCTCGGCGCATTCTCCAATATCGCTGGCCCCACCTTGCGTTTATCCACTGCGTTGCCCATGACATCAACAATCTCGTCCGTCAAGTGCTCAATCTGTGCTACTCGGCTGTAATGGAGTCTGCCGCAAAGGCAGCCAATACACTCAACGGATCTGCGTCAAAGTGGCTTATCAAAGCGAACGAGAAAATGCAAGCGAAGTATGGTATGACACGCAAGATCTATCAGCCAGCGGCAACCAGATGGAACTCGATGCAAGCTTGTTTTGCTTCTCTCCTGCGTGTCCGACGTGCGCTCACAAATTTGGCACATGATGCTCATGAACAACCCGACTTTCCCCAGTCACTGAAAGTCTTCCTGGATCCAAGATTTTGGGCCGACTTGGTCGAGGTCGAGGAAACCATTTCGCCGCTGGCGGAAGCCTCCCTCAAGCTCCAACGCGACGACAACACCCTCGCTGATGTCGTGCACTCTTTTCGTGAGATGTACCTCGCGTTCATGAAGCATTCCAGCCTAGCACCGGAGCTTGTGCGCTGTGTGGAGGGGAGGTGGAGTGATTACGAGCAGCCGCTCTTCATACTTGCCTACTGTCTTCATCCACGCTACTGGGAAGACGCGCGAAAATTGAACGTGACCGAGCTCACGCTCTCTTCAGCGATCGCCGACATTGCCGACTACCTCTTTTGTCGCTTGGTCCTTGCGGCAAAAGTGGCCGAGGCGACAGATATCGCGACGACGCAGGCAGCAGCTGCTGATGTCGAGCGGGGTTGCGGCCGCCTTCGCACAGAGTTGAAGGAGTGGCAGCTTTATGGCGTGGCGAACATGAAAGGTCTCCTGGCCAAGTATGAAGGGAAGCCGATCCGATTTTGGGAATATCTTAGGGGAAAGGGGATGTTCCAAGATCTCTCCAAGCTCGCGATACGCATTCTCTCTATCGAGGTCAACACGGCTACATGCGAAAGGCTCTTCAGCATTCTTGGCGCTATCCACACCAAGCATCGAAACTCCATGGAGGCAGAAACTGCCCAAAAGCTGGCTGCGGTAAAAAAGCGTCTTCGTGAGGACAACGGGGCCGATGAGAAGGCCAAGAAACGTCAGCGAATCGTCTCGCCACAAGAACTGCCTCTACTGCATGAGCTCGACGTGCTTCCTTCCCCCACCTCCGAAAGAGACGCTGAAGAGGTGCCGGAGGAGCTGCAGGAAGACCTTGGTTTCGAGTCGGTGGCGTTTTGGCAGAGAACGCTGAATCTCATCTTTGAGGACGCCGAGCTTGCGAATGCATTTGCTAGCCACGTCGCGAATACCGATGTCAATGGTGACGCACCAACCAACACGGCCACCACGATCAACACGGCTAACACGACCAACACGGCCAACACGGCCGACACGGCCGACACGGCCGACACGGCCACCACGGCCACCACGACCAACACGACCAACGCGCCCAACACGACCAACGCGACCACCACAGCGAACACGACCGGCATGATCAACATGACCAACACGGCGACGCGAACCAGCAGGGCTATTGCGGATCGGCTGTCCGCTGAGTATTTTGATAGGCATGGTGTGAGGCGTTCTTCCAAGAATCCACCTTTCATGGACTCAGACGAAGAGATCGTGTGTTATCCGGCCCCATTTCCAATTAACGTTGGCGACGATCTGGAGCAAGAAAGCCACCTCAAGGGCATCCGCAGCTTCAAGATGAGTTTGATGGCGCTCTTTGAGCCTGGTCAAACGTCGTGGGTGAAGTGGGAAGAAGACCGAAGATGAGGATTTTTGCAAAAGTCGTGATTGGGAGGGGGACGAAAGATAAACCAAGTGTTTGATGAGTGCCTAATGCATAATAGTGTGAGATTTGATTGTCGCCGTCTGCCATTTTCCTTTTCCGCGCCATTCCATCATGGTATTCTACACAAGAGGAACCAAAAGCTCATTGGGTTTGCATCGCCATGCACGTTCTCGGCGCCGTCATGGTGGCCTTTGTCTCCCAAGTTGAACTTGCGACCGAGAAGGTCAAACTTGATGTTATAGTGTTTTGCTTGTGGATATGAAATTATAGATTATCTTTTCTTGTTTGAACAACGTTTGAACATGATTAAACAGCAAAAAAACTCGTTTAAACAACAAAATCCTGTCCAAACGCCAGCCCTGTGCCAGTGGCGTGCCTTGGAAGTGCAGCCCAGCTGCTGTGCTGCACTTCAATGGTAAACGTACAGCGTCATCGTTGAGTAGTTGTATTAAGAGATGATCCGTGGAACAACTGGACGTAAACTATGGTTTTTACGGGGTGATGTGAAAATGAAATCTCTCAAAATAGGTCAAAAAAAAATGCAAAAATTTGGCCAGGCAGATTGATCCAACATCTCCACTTACATGCAACTCCCGCTGTCAAATACGCCATATTGGTGCTGCGGTCTTCATGCGCGCGAAGCATTCAGCCGCAAGTGGGCACAACTCGAAGCTATGAGGAG
>JAADVC010000999.1:0-13452 GCA_023334575.1 Pythium volutum | reverse complement strand
TTGCCCCGATCCAATAGCGTTGACGCAAGTCGACAAGCTTCACTACCAACCGATGCACAGCGGTGGCGTTCCCTGGGGCGCACCAGCGCCGCATGCGTACTTTCCGGGCGGAGACCATGGCGCGAATCTGCCCACGTGGCCTTCCCCTGCACAACACGAACCGCCACATTATCCGCCACCACCGGTACAAGTAGGTGCCACGCACGCACGTCCGCAGCCACAGGCAGACGCACTGGACCAGCGCCTCAAGGACGCACAGCGGCGTCGCCAGCAAGAGTATTCCCACGCACTCGCCGAGCAAGTGCGCCAGCGAGACTTGCACAAGCAGCAGGAGCAAGACCGACGCCGCCGGGAAGATATTGCTTACGACCCACAGGCAGGAGGAGCCCACGCAGCAGCGAGAGACCGCGGTTTGTTTGATGGACTCGGCGAAAATAGTGCGGCGCAGCGCACACAGTTTGGGCGAGGGCGTCGCGAGGCTCCAGCAGCTCCGCGTTTGGGTCTAAATACTCATTATGCACCGCCCATGGATCCCCATCTTCAGCAGCAGCAGCCAATTGGGTGGAGTGGTCACGCCGAGGCGTTAGGCCTCGTGGAGCCATCACGCTACTACGGAGACGCTCACTTCCATGGAGCGAATCATCCTCCTCCTCCCGACGAGAGCTGGAATCACCCCCCGTACCAGCAGCCTCCTCCACAGCTTCCTTCCTACAATCCACCACAGCAGCAACAGATAGGAGGGCGGCGCGTGCGTACAGATCTCCACAATACCGGCGGCGCCGGCGGAGGACCCGTGGACGACGCCAAGAAGCAGCTTCGCTTGCAGCAGCAGCTTGATATGCAAGACGCACTGCGACGCCAGATTGAGGACAAGCAACGCCAAAAGCTCGATGAGAAGCGCAAGCGCGAAGACGACGAGCGCCGCGAGATGGAAAAGTTTGAGCAAGACAAGAAGCGCCAGCACGACGAACTCGAGCGTCTCAAAGACGACAAGCGACGCAAGGCGCTCGCCGAGGAAGAGCATTTCCGTGTGCAGCAGCAGCAGCTCGCGGCGGCAAACGCAGCGGCGCAAGAGCAGCGCCATCAGCATCAGCGGCACCACCACCAGCTCTCACCTGCCAAGACCGAGGCGGTTGCTACTCTGCATCAACGCAGTCCGCCACGGCATCGACCGGTCGCGCAGCCGCCCCCACCAGCGAATCCAGCGGTATCGTCTCTGAAGCAGAATCCATTCACCAACTCGAGGGCCCATCTCTTCCAGGATCCGCCGTCGCCACAACAGCAAGTCCGCCACAGTCAACCTCCGCAGCAGTACGTCGCACCAACAAATCATCACCATAGAGAACACCAGTCTAGCCTCCACCACCGGGGAAGGAGCCAGGACCAAGGAGACCACCATGGGGCCGATACGCGGTTTCTGATGGATCAGTATGAGCAAGTGCGAGCCGAGCTCGAGCGGCAGCGGCAGCTCGTCGAACAGCTCCATGCACAGATGCAGATCCAGCAGCAGCAGCACCATCAGCGGCTGCCCCGTGGAGAAACACCTCTTGGGCTGTCCACGGTCTCTGATCTTGAACGCCTGCGGCAAGAACTGCGTGACGAACTGGCACAGCGCGAGGTGCACCACCGCGAAGAGCTGGACGCATTACGACGCCAGCAGCACCAACAGTCTCCTCCAATGCAAGCGGTATCTCTAAGCAAGCAGCAGCAGCAGCATTCTCCGCCGAGGCACCGAGAGCAACAGCCACATCAGGAACAAATAGCGCTGGCTTCAGCTCGTCGTGGGCCAGGACGCCGCCATGATGCGTTCGTGCAGGACGCACTGCTAGACGACGAGGACGAGACCTCGTCCAGCCTCGAAGAAAGTATCAGCCGCCATACGAGAGGAGGTACTCAGCGGCTTTCACCCACGCCGTTTCAGCACCGAAGTGAGGCGATACAAAGATCGCTGACGGCGGCCTCGCTGCAGTGCGAGAGCAAGCTCGTGTTCTTTGACGGCAGGGTCCAGCCGCAGCAACACTCCGACCAAGTCGCAGTTCCTACGATAAGCCATGGTTTCGAAAGCCTCACGACAAAAGGGTACACCACAACAGACCCAGAACCGGACGAGTCGGTCCATGACCTCACCCTCCACCAGCACCGCCAGTCAGAGCAGCAGACCAAGAGACCGACTGACAACCAACGGGAGACGTTCGCGCCGCCAATTCATCGATTGTCTCCACCGCGAGTGGACAAGGGAGGAGACCATGAAGACGATGCACGGGGCTTTTTTGTAAAGCGATTTGATACACGGGAGCTCGAACCAGAGCGGTACCAAAGCAGCACATCGCTGCGGGTCTCACAGTCTCAACCACACTTGGGCAGCAAGGCCACCGCAACAATCCTGTTGGATATTGAGGACGACGACCAAGACGGAGAGAGCGACAGCTTGGATGGCGATACGCTCGAGGCGATTTTCCAGCGCAATTTGCGTCGCCACGAGATTCTCTCGGGCTTTGAAGCCCAGAACCGCCATCGTGCACCGCAGTCCGTGCACTGGCAAGAACTCCATCGCAGGCTGCGCGACGTGCCCAACGAAGTTGCAAAAGATCAGAACGTTAATTCCCACCGTGCGAAAGCCCAGGCCGAGCCGAGCCTCGCGGCCTCGTCGCGGTGGATGCCGTCCAGTGCGCTCCGTTAACGGACCTCATCCACTAGTAATGACATTTGTTGATGGTGTCCGGGAAGCTCTGGTTCTTTGGCTGGTTTTGGGGAGTGGGTCAGGGATGTGGATGGGACCGCGTGGTCCATTGCGAAAGGCCAAGTTGAAGGTTGACAAGCGCTGGCGTTCTTCAAGATGGCAAAACTTCCTGATTATAGTTGCCTCTGGAATTTCCCGAGGCAACTGTTTAGGCAGTTTATGAACGCAACCAAAGCGTGATCTTGAGCCTGGGGATCGCACCGTACAGTACACTGCACTTGCCTTCCTCAACCGAAGTCACACTTTGTAATCGACGATGGTCAAAATGTCACGGGCAATTTGTCGCCGGCACCTCTTGAGATCAACAGACCTGATTGGGCCGGAATATGAGCTGATGGATAGTATCGAAGTAGGGAACACGAGGCATTTCGGACAGAACGTGTCTTTGAGCCAGGAGCCAACAGCACTCCACTGTATGCTCGAGAGGCTCACCAGAGGAAAATCGGATTTGATGAAAGGCGTTGCTGTGGCAGTTTGCTTCCAGGCAGTCAGCGCCAAATCGCTGCGGTGGAGCCCTGATAACCCTGTTACAACTGATACCGTGTCACTGAGATTATCAAAAAAAGTGAGACTAACCCCCGAAATCTCATACAGTGTGAGCTCCTCACGTTGCGTCTCACCTCGTTTTGGAAAATGAGGAGATACGCACTGATGGTTTTTTCCCGCCGCCCGTGAGTCACTCATGTGACGTGGGGTCGTGAAGATTGATGTTCACGCCGAGAGGGCAAACATGCATCCTGCCAGTGGGCACACCACGGGTGATTATGTTGCTTACGCAACACTGCCTGTCTACAGTCCCTCCTTGACCCGTAGCGCTGCACCACCGCAAAAGAAGGGAGACTCGAGCGTTGTTCCTCATTCTCGAATCCCCCACGCAGGGACGCGCACCAACTTCCCACCTCTCCCCTTCTCTCCTCTTCACCATGCGTATGCTTTTGACCGCGATGGCCATGGCGCTGCTGAGCCCGCTCACGGTCACTGCGATCACGGACAGCGACTGCTCATTCTCGATCTTGTCGCTCGGGTGCGTGCCGTCCGACAAGTGCACCTACCTATACCGGTTTGGCGACCTCAAGCCGAGCCAGTCGTGCCGCGTCAATACGGATACGGTCGGGCTCGTGCCGCAGCAAGTCCACACGGCGTTTGCCGGCGCGACCGCCGGGTCGGCCATGACCATCTCTTGGACGACCTACAACCGCCAGAGCGACCCGGCCGTGTGGATTGGCCCCAATTCGGCGGCACTCGGGCTCTCGACGTCGGCTGTGACTGTCTCGTCCTACTACTCGGACGACAAGTACTCGCTATTCAACTATCACGCGACGGTCACGGGCTTGGCGCCCGGCACCAAGTACTCGTTCCGCGTCGGCTCCAAGGCCAACGACCCGTGGCGCAGTGCCGTCGCCAGCTTCACGACTGCGCGTGCAGCGAACGACCCACACGAATTCGACATTGCCTTTTACGGCGACATGGGCGTCGGCGACAAATCCGAACAGACGTTCGAGTATCTCACGCGGAACCTCCCGGGCAAGGTCGACTTTGTGTTCCACGTTGGCGACATTTCGTACGCTGATAATGCCGGTCTGCTCACGGCCTCGGAAGTGCTGGGCTTTTTCTACGAGCACACGTACAATACGTTCATGAACTTGATGGCACCCGTCATGACCACGACGCCGTACATGGTGCTTGTGGGCAACCACGAGTCTGAGTGCCACTCGGCACGGTGTCTGCTCTCGTCGTCCAAGAAGGACCAGCTCGGGAATTACCAGGCCTACAATGCGCGCTTCAAGATGCCATCGACTGAAAGCGGTGGTGTCAAGAATATGTGGTACTCGTTCGACCATGGACCGGTCCACTTCACGACCATCTCTTCTGAGACCGACTATACCGGCTTTCCGTCCAACTCACTCACGGGAAGAAAGTACGGCGGCTTTGGCAACCAAATGGCATGGCTCGAGGCCGACTTGAAGAAGGCGAATGCAAACCGTGCCAGCGTGCCGTGGCTCGTGGTTGCGATGCACCGCGCCATGTACACGCCAACGCTTGTGGACACCAACGGCCAGCCCACGGACGAGGCACTGCCCGTGCAACAGGCCTTTGAGGATCTCTTCATCAAGTACAACGTCGACCTCGTCGTGTCGGGCCACGTGCACTTGTACTCGCGCCAGCTCCCAATCAAGAAGGGGCAAGCCGTGCTGGATGGTGTCTCGGCCGACCGCAAGACGTACACGAACCCCAAGGCACCAGTGTATGTGATCTCGGGTGCCGCCGGCAGTGACGAAGGCCACAAGGAGTACGACGCGTCGAAAGCGCCCAAGTGGAACGTGGCCACGGACAATAAGAACTACGGTATCACCAAGCTCCACGTGTCGCGCACATCGCTGCGCTGGCAGTTCATTTCGGCCGGCAACGCCGTGCTCGATGACTTTGTGATTGCCAAGAAGTAAGCGGTAGGGTCGTTTCCCCATTCCCTCTCTCGTATTCATTCTTCTACTATTATTTTATTCACAGTTGGTTCCTTGAAGGGCTCCTACAAGATCATTGCTTTCTTCGCTACGCCGGCTGTGTTGCGACAGTGCCGTCGTGATTTGCTGGAGCTGGTGCCTGGACTGGATCGATGCTGTCTCGCGCTTGTGCATCTCGTAGTCGTCGTACTCGACGACACCACGCAGCACGACGAGCTCGTCGAGCTCGTAGGTCGCGAGCCGCCAGATCGAGCGGCCAAGCCACGGAAACAGCGTGACCAGTCGGTTGAGAAAGAACGAGCCGACCGACCAATCGACGACGTCAATAGTAGAATGGTCCTGGAACCGCTGGGGCTGCCGCTTGGCGATGCTCGTTGTTAACAAAGCGAGCTCCACGAGAAACAAGACTTGGATCCCCGTGGCCACAGTGTGCGTGGGCAGCCGTAGCTGGCCGCGTGTGAGCGGCGGGATCGCATCGACTGTCAACGCCCAGTGGATCCACAGCAGACTCGCCATCACGGCCAGCGCCCTAGTGTCCCAGGCGCAGAGGTCACAGAGACATAGATGGGCAAGCACGAGCTGCACGAAAATGAAGAGAAAGTCAAAGCTCGAGTGGAGAAGCACGAGCATGTCGAGCTGGTGCACGCAGCACACAAAGTAGAACCACACTGGAACAGTCGCCGTCAGGCTCAACACGGCCGACACTTGCACGAGCCGGCGCTGGGGTTCATACCCCATGGACACGGCAGCAAACGTTACAATAATTGCGCCATATCCAATAATTGCAGTCCCGAGCAGCCCCACACGCAGCAGTCGACACCACCAGCTTGGCTGCCGGAACAGAGAGCACGCGCGGCGCAACATAACCGTCCGTGGGTCAAACACGTGGATCAGTCCGTGGCAACGCAGTTGCAGGTAGTTGACGTCAAACGCGTTCTTGGGGGGCCGTTGCTGCACGCTCAGGCGGGAGACCACGGTTTGGCTACACCACCGCAGACGGCTATGGAAAAGCACACACCGCACGGTCGTCGTCAACCGGCGTTGACTGCTCGCCGTCTCGTCACTAGTGCTGCTATCGCCTTCCGACGTCGGGCGGGCCGAGGCGGCAACGTACCGCCGCACGTAGGCGTTGCGTGCGTGGATAATCATGTTGGAGATAAAGCCATTGGCGATCACCGACGCGGTCGTGAGCGCGTGGCCATCGACGTTGAGAATCACGAGCGCCGGGAGTTCGTCGACCCAGCCGAGCGTCACAAACAGCGCGTTGCCCGCACACAGTGCACTGACGACCAGCGACGTTCCAAAAAAGTACCGCGCGCTGCGGTAATTCGCGTCGGCCAGTAACACGATCGCGAGCAGCGCGACGACCGCGACGGCGCCGACGCCACGCGCATCGCGCGCGCACACGGCAAAGAGAATCGGACACGACAAGCTCGTGAGTGTTTGGTACCAAAAGTCGTACGTGCGGACGAGCAGCAGTACCATGTCGTACCGCATGCCGAGAAACATGGCCGTGAACGGTGCGACCACGAGCGGCGCCGTGAGCAGCGCGATCCAACGGCCGGCACGCGCCGGGTAAAAGGCAAAGCCGCACAAGAGGCAAGTCGCGACCACGTTCGTGATGGAGAGCACGACCCGGAAGCGGTGGAGCAGTGCATTGTACTTTCGTAGTGTGGGAGCCGACAGCCAGACGGATTTGAGCGTGCGCTTGGCGTGGACGCGCGGCAGCTCGTGGCTGCACTCGACCGTGTAGAGATCTGTGACGGCGCGCGGCGTCGGGCCCACAGGAACGACGCGAACGATGGGCTGCATGACGCAAGAAGAGGAAAACGCTGAGCCAAAAACAACGAGTGTGGAAAGCACCAGAAAAAAACCAATCCAAGAAAAGAATCACAAAGGGCTGTGACTTCAAGGACGGTATATTGTTGCACCGTGAATTCATAGTGAAATGGGGGAAATAGCGTGAGGAGATGAAACGGCTTTGGCCGTGACATGGTGCATGGTGCGGTTTCGGGTCAATCAGCAGGGGGACGAAGCCATGGCTACATTTGAGCGACATGGCGACATTATTTTCGGGACGACCACATGCGTCGGCTGGTAATATTGGAGACCGTGGAATCCATTTGGTTGGGTTGACGGTGATTACAAAGCGAGCGGATCCCCTATCATGACATCCGAACCGACATCGTTTCCGCAAAATCGCTCGCTGTCGATTCAAACGATATACGAGCGCGTCGAGCTCAGACGTCGCGAGCCGCCAGATCCAGCGGCAGAACCACCCAAACAATGAGGTGAGCCGATCGAGAAAGAAAGGAGCCGACCAGTTGGAGAGGCCAAACTTGCCATTGCCAAGACGCCACCCGAGGCGATCGAAAATCGGACAGTCCACGAAGCGTGATCGCGTGGCCGTTAATGTGGAGTACGACAAGCTGAGAGCGGCCGTCGCCGACCTTGCTCAATATCAAGAACAGTGCGTCGCCCGCACAGAGCGCCGTCATGACCAGCGTCGTGGCGAAGACGTAGCGCGCGCCCCTGAAGTTGGCGTCGGGCAGCACGGCGATCGCGGACACGGCGACATATATGTTATCGCCCTCGAGGGCAAGCGCATAGAAGACGGCCCTGACCACTGAGCTCAGTAAGCTCGTGAGCACTCGATACCAAAAGTCGTTGGTACGTAACAGCAGTACGACGAGACCGTACCGCATACATAGCAACATGGTCGTGCCAAGCATTGCCACGGGCGGCGCCGTGAGCAACGCGACCCCCAGTCCACCAGTCTTGGCGGCTGGAATATCGCTCATTTATGCCCGACGAAAATCGATATTCAGAGAAACCCACATTGTGCCTGTGCTTGTATTGATAGCGGATCTAAGTGAGGTGTCCAAGAGGTTAAGACAACCTGGTGAGGTCTCGACCAAGTAGCAGTCGCGCGCTTCACGAGGGTGAAGCGGCGTGTGATAACCACCTTAACAGCCTGCTTAACTCAGCGCAGGCACCAATCTAGAGACGCTGCTGGGGCTTGACTGGCGATGCGACGAAAGGGGTACGGGTGGAAGACATGGCTACATTTACGAAGACATGGCTACACTTTTTCTCAGTGACTGGAAAATCGAATTCATTGGCTCCCGCACTTTTGAGGGCAGACTCCAACGCCTTCATCAAGTATATCCGGGTTGAGAAACGAGGCCGTTCAGTCAATCCAGTCTAGTGCCGTGTCACTACGGTAAGTACTTCCACCCGAGCCGATCGAACATCGCTGGTCGTGCCACGTCCAAACGGATTCCGCGAACCCAGATGGAGGCTGACAAGCCACACAAATAAGATGGTGCACAGTGGAGGCAGTTTCGACAGCGTTGATGTCGGACATGGTGGGTGGGTGAAAGGTTCCCGTGCTTATCCACTCGCCCCATCCAATCCCATTCGGACCGATCGTCACCTGTCACGAACGACCCGAGAGATTTTCAGTGAGGCGTATGTCTACTCTTGAGTAAGAAGACCCAAATACTTATAATCGATCATCACTTGTGGTACATGTAACCCAAGGGGCGGGTTTCCTCACCATCCAGTCTGGATACCAAGAGCCGCCGTGTCATGGATCGCACGGAACCAGCCATCTCTTTTTCAAGAATTTCCGTGTGACCTGGCTCAGCCAGTCAGTGGCTGGGGGGCAAAGTCTAAATCAAGCAAGTCCACGTTTTGAAACGTAGACGCTTGCGGTGGGAGATTGGCTGTCATGTACTGTACTTCTCCCGGGAAGTGGAAGATTCTGATGTTTCTAGTTCGTGCGATACAGTACCCTTGTGATATTATTAATACTGTGCCGCTTATAAACATACTCTCGGGAAGTGGAGATTCTGATGCCTCGAGAACGTGCGGTACCCCTGTGATACTATAACCCGATGATAAACATACCACATACAAAAACACTTTTTCTGTACGATCAAAGTCGATAACCTCCTTAATAGAATATTTGTTTGTCAACTCCAACCGCTCTCCGTGAGCACAGCCACAGTGGACAGCCCAGCCGCGTGGCTGTGCTCACTGAACCCTGGTCTCCGCGTTCGCTCTCTTGACCTTCACGGCTGTTGACAGAAATTTTCTGATAGAAACAGCTTGTCGCACATTATGTGCATCGCTGCAGCCTTCAAAAAAAATACTCACCCACGCCGAGACCAGTAAACTGGACTGGATCAAATCCGCTACGTAACCAGAGACGACTACAGCGCAGGGCTACGATCCAAAAAGGTCCCCTCCCACTGGGAGTCCCAGAAGACTCCCCCACGCCCCCATCCGATGCTCGTCAGTCACAACTTCCGCCGTCCCTGGACTGGATCAATCACTTTCCAATCTTCCTTCAACCATGCGCATGGTGTCCAGTCTCACGCTGCCTACGATGGCGCTTCTCGCACTCGCCTCGACGGTCTCCACTACGGCGGCCAATGCGCTGAACCTGCGCTCACTGCTCTCATTCGACAGCGACGAACTCCGCGCGGCGAACGACCTGGCGTGCTCGTACAAACTGTCAAAGCTCTCGTGCGAGCCGCCCGAGTCGTGCTCGTTCCAGTACCGGTTTGGCGACCTCACGCCGAGCCAGTCGTGCCGTATCAAGACGTCGACGGTCGGCTCCATCCCACAGCAAGTACACACGGCATTTGCCGGTGCGACGACCGGCACGGCCATGACCATCTCGTGGACGACCTTTACCAAGGTCAGCGACCCGGCCGTGTGGGTCGGCACGTCCGCGACGACGCTCGCACTTTCTACGGCGGTGCCCTCGGTGGTGTCGTACTACTCGGATGAAAAGTACTCGCTTTTCAACTACCACGCGACCGTGACCGGTCTTACGCCCCACACGGCCTACTCGTTCCAGGTCGGCTCGCAGGCCACGGCCAAGGACCGCTCGGACGTCGGCTCGTTCACGACGGCGCGTGCTGCGACCGACGTCGGCGAGTTTGACATTGCCATCTACGGCGACTTTGGCGTCGACGCGAGCTCCCAGCCAACGGTCGACTACATCAACAAGAACCTCCCTGGCAAGGTCGACTTTGTGTTCCACGTTGGCGACATTTCGTACGCCGACAATGCCGGCATCCTCACGGCCTCGCAGGCCATTGGGTTTTTCTATGAAGAGACTTTCAACGCCTTCATGAACTTGGTCTCGCCCGTCATGGCGACGCTGCCCTACATGGTCTTGGTCGGCAACCACGAAGCCGAATGCCACTCGGCGCAGTGTCTCCTGTCGTCCAAGAAGAAGGACCAGCTCGGCAACTACCAGGCCTACAACGCCCGCTTCAAGATGCCATCGACAGAGAGCGGTGGTGTCAAGAATATGTGGTACTCGTTCGAGCACGGGCCCGTGCACTTTACGACCATCTCTTCTGAGACCGACTATACCGGCTCGCCCTCCAACTCGCACACGGGCCGAACGTACGGCGGCTTTGGCGACCAAATGACGTGGCTCGAGGCCGACCTCAAGAAGGCGAATGCCAACCGCGCCAACACACCGTGGCTCATTGTCATGATGCACCGTGCCATCTACACTCGCACACTGTGCGATGACAACGGCGTGCCCACGGGCGAGGCCTTGCCAGTGCAAACAGCCTTTGAGGATTTGTTCATCAAGTACAAGGTCGACCTCGTCGTGTCGGGCCACGTGCACTTGTACTCGCGCCATTTCCCCATCAAGAAGAATGTTGCCATCATGGACGGCGTCTCCGCGGACAAGAAGACGTATACAAAACCGCAGGCGCCGGTCTATGTCATCTCGGGTGCTGCTGGCAGCAACGAAGGCCACAAGGAATACGACACGAAGCAGAACATTACGTGGAACGCTGTCATGGACAATACCAACTTTGGTATCTCCAAGCTTCACGTGTCGCGGACGTCGCTCAAGTGGCAGTTTGTGGCGGTTGCCACGGGCGCCCTCGTTGACGACTTTGAGATCACCAAGTAGAACTACTGTACAGTCATAGTTTTATACTATCATACCGTAGCAGCAATAGTCGAATCAGCGATAAGACGCCAATACATTTTTCCATACAGATCGAACAGTCATCCCCGAATGTTGTGCCCTGGAACCGCTGTGTGCATGAAGCTGCTTAGTAGTATCAGAAGAAATTACTCAACTAGATTCAAGAGGAAGCCACGCCGCAGCTACAGTGGAGTGCTCTCCGACGTTAGAGAGCAATCTATTGAAGAGATCCCGATGGATATGGCTACATTTTGTGCCCGGCGATTGGAAATTTCAGAAACGTTCGAACCAGACTGGCATTGTCCAAGTTGAGACCGTCGTTGCTGTAGGCATCCAAAGATTAGAAACTGTGGGGGAAAATTTCGGCACACACTAAGCAAATCGAAAAAGAGCAACTCAAGCGCAACTTGTGCATCTTTTATGTTCAGAAACCTCAGAGTCTTGTATTTAAAGCGTAAATCCCAGCATTCTGGTGGTTGCACCCCCAGACCCCCGCAGCTAGATTGATGTATCGAGTCGTCGGTATGGATCCACTAGAAGCTCGTCGCTGGGCCCGCCTCCGCAAATACCGCGTGGCCCTGCTTCGCGGGCACCCCGTGCGGGTTTGCTGCGTCCACGCGAGTCGCACCCGCGAGCTCCCGTTTAGGGGCCACTATTAAAATTACCTCCTTCGTATGTTTAGTTGCCATCGATAATTTCTCATGTGCTCGCCCACGATCCCAACGCGAGTGGGTCAGGATGTTCGATTGGATACTCCGTCGGACATCGTGGATCTATTCCGTGCTCCCACATGGACCATGTGGGATCACGGAAGCGCATCCATGTGACATGGGAGGTCCAGCGCAGAACTGGATACTGCATCTGAGTGCTGCAAGGCACTGCCACAGCAAAGGGATACTGTATCCATTGCGGGCCTTCACAAGAGACACTCCTCCTCCTTTGAATGGGCGCGTGCGGCACCACGATTGGGAGCGGGTTTCTCGCATCCATGCCGCCTGGATGCGAGGAGGCGCAACTCTATGGACCGCAGGAAACTTATCAGACAAAGAAGACGCGCGAGTCCTGACTACAGTGGTAACGTTAGGCCTTTTTAAAATCTCTTGGCGAGGCGCTTCTCGAAGCTAAGAGACTTCAAACTCCCAGTGGACGTTTGACCATTTTGCCTGGAAGGTTTTGCGGATACGCAGACCTTCAGTTACTAATACCCTTTTGGAAATGCTAGATACTTAATCCGATTATTATTGAGGAACAACATGAAATAATATATTGTTTTAGATAGCCTCTCCAAACGGATATTCTACGATCGATACTCAAAACGGCAAGGCGCTTTCTGTTTCGGGTTCAGGCAGGCGTTTGGGTATCCACGGCGACGACTCCTGAGCAAAACGTCCGCCCTTGCTCGTGCCTCGACGTCGTGCTGTGGCAGCGGCTGTCCTGGCCAGTCCGACTAAATTATCGCGCGTCATGGCTCGGCCTTGCAACGACACTGACCCACCGTATCTCCAGTCGATCGGACTGGCTGTTTGGTGGCCCGCACCCATTTCACACGCCTTTCGATTGGTCTCTTGCTGCACTCGCCTAAATATTCGTCTGGGGTTCTGCGAGAGAAAACATGCCACGCCGAGAGTCTCACTTACAGTACCCCAATCTTGGGTATTTCCCAATCGGCCATACAGTACCGATGCGTCCCACTCGCTTGTCACGGCCAGTGCTCGCGCTCGTGGCGGTCGCACTGACCGTCGCCAGTCCGCCAGTGAATGCCGCCTCAGTGCACTTGCGCTCGCTGCTGTCGTTTGATGCGCTCATTGAAGACCGCGCTGCTGTGGATGACAAGACCTGTGTCTACAAATTCTTGAAGCTCTCGTGCGAGCCGTCCGACACGTGCTCGTTCCAGTTCAAGCTCGGCGATCTCACACCGAGCCAATCGTGCCGTGTCAAGAAGACGTCGGTCGCCAAGCCGTTGGTCGGCAAGTCGTCCGTGGGCACGGCGTCGGTCGCTCAGGCGTCATCATCGGTCAGCACGATCCCGCAGCAAGTGCACACGGCGTTTGCCGGCGCGACGCCCGGTACGGCCATGACCATTTCGTGGACGACATTCACCAAGCTCAGCGATCCGGCCGTGTGGATCGGCACGTCCGCGACGGCGCTTGCACTTTCTACAGCGGTGCCCTCGATCGTAACGTACTATTCCGACGACAAGTACTCGCTTTTTAACTACCACGCAACGGTCTCTGGCCTCACGCCGCACACGGCCTACTCGTTCCAGGTCGGCTCGGAGG
>JAADVC010000998.1:0-13461 GCA_023334575.1 Pythium volutum | reverse complement strand
TCTGATACAATTTCTATTATATCTTATAAGGGACGCTCTCTTATTAAGAGCCGTTTTGTTCGGTTCACGCGTCCCTTATGAGATCTTTAAGTCAGTAATCGGTTTGTGGTTTTTGGAATTCTCGTAAATGCGTATTTACGTCTTCAATCCTAAACACGGGACGTGTCCCCAAAAAAGACAACCATTGTTGCCGACAGACGGCCGGACGATTGCGCGGGGACAAGCACTTGGTGGACGAAAGGGCAATTATGGCGAGCGCGGACGACCGAAACTACACGATGACCATTGACCAGGAGGTCGTCGCGGATGCACCACTAGGTGTATCGGATTCTCCGATGGATGGGGATTCGAGTCGTACCGATGTGGCTGCGGCAGAGTCTGCGACAGAGGAGATATCGCCAGTGCAAAATTGGGCCGATACGGCAACCAACATCACGGAGTCCGTCGATCTCACTGGCGACGATGACACCGGAGAGAACGCCGAGCCCATTAAAGAACAGTCAGTCCAAGTGAACACTCGGATGGAAGAGGAAGCGAATGGTACCGCTGCGGCTGCGGTAGCGTCTGTGGAAGACGAGGTTTCGCCCGCGCAAGATCGAGCGGTTGCGGCAACCAACGTGGAGGGCGTCTATCTTACTGGCGTCGATGGCGCTAGGGAGAAGGCCGAGCCCGCTGGAGAGCAAGCAGTCCAAGTAGATGCTCCGATGGACGAGGAGTCGAATGGCTCTGCTGCAGTTTCGGTGGAGGCGGCGGCGGAAGAGGAGGAGGAATTGCCAGCGGAAGGTCCATCAACCGACCACGAGAATGTCGTCGATCGTCCTGGCGGAAACGATGCTCGGGAGGACGCCACCGAGACGGCGAAGGAACATGGTGTTCAAACAGAAGATGCAGTGGGCGCTGATGGTGATGTCGTGATGTCGAATGATGTCGTCGACGATGCAGTCCACCCGCAAGACGTGGTGGCCGAGGTGGCCAAGGTTGCCGACCACGCTGCCGAAGAAGCGGAATCCACCAATGCGGACGACGCCACCAACGAACAAGGAGCCAGCCAACCGAATTTAGAGCACGGAGAAGATGCGCATGCTGCGGACGAGCTCGTGGAAAATGAAGTCGAAGAGTCGGATGACGATGATGAACGGCACCACGAACACACCGACCAGCGTGCGGGCGGCGACCAACACGACGGCGACCACGACAAAGAAGACATCCAAAGCGACGACCACAACCACGACGGTGACGACCCCGGTGACGTCGTGCACAATGAAGATGAGTACGATCCTGCGAATCCGACCCACGACAGTGACATGAACGCGTACGATCCGTCGCACGCTGAGGACGAGTATGACCCTGCGAATCCCACCGAGGGATTCACGAATGGCAAAGGAAAAAAAGACGATACAGTGATCGGTAGTCCCGTGCGCAAGCGCAAGCTCTCGGACTCGGCGACAGCGGCGTCGACGGCTTCGCCAGCGGCTTCTAGCACCTCGACCCGCAGCCCGAAACGACCGCGAAACGACTCTACGTCAAAGATCGACCAGCGCGGCCTCAAGAATGCGGCATGGGATCGGCTCATGGACTTTGAGTCGACAAAAGAGTTTCGCATCGCGCAAGTGAGCCGCGCTGCCTTTGCGACCATCGCGCAGCTTCCCGATTTCGCTCAGTGTGCGATTGTGGCTCGATTCGCGCGCACACCCATGAAGGACATTCGTGACAAGAACGAGTTGATCTTGAAACTCTGCCGCGAGTATCTCAGCGAAAACCCACAAGTGAGCTCCCTTCAGCCCGTGTCTGTGTTTGTCGCTGACGCAGCAGCCGATCCAGGTCTGTTCGCGTATGGCTATGCGCCACCCATGCCATTGAGCGGCATGTCGACCATCAAGATCCCGTTTCGACAGGACAAGCCTGGGACCATTTCGACTACCAGTGCGCCATCCTTTTCACCGCAGAAGCTGCCCAAGCCCGTTGCTAAGGGAGTTGTGAAGCCCGAACTGGACGAATTCGGTCGTGAGATCAAGCCCAAGGCGGCGGCGCCAAGCACACCGAGTAAAGGAGTCCAATCGGCGCCCGCAATCACGACTGCAGCAGCGCAAACGGCGGCATCGCCTGCCCCGGCAACCGGGAAGCCATCAGATCCGCGACGACGACGCCAGGGTGGAACGGAAGCAACACCTGTTGAACCCGTGCGGACACCTCCAGCATCCAACGCCCGAGGCCAAATCGAAAAGTCGGACGTGTACAACCGTCTACCTGTCAGCGTCCGGTCGCGCCTCGACAGTCTGATTGCTGCACAACGTCTGCCAGAGGCCATCAACGACAATGTACTGTCGCGACTCAACCACCTCCCGGAATCGACGGCAGTCACTGCCATCGCGAAATTTATGGAGACGGATCTCGGCCAAGTCGGCAACATCAACGGATTTCTGGTGGGTATCATCAACCGAGTTCAGGAGCGTACCTCCAACCCGAGCGACCCACGTAATGGCGCCGCGGCTACCCGCAGCGCTCCTTCCAATGCACCTGGCGCAACGTACCATCAGCAACAACATCAACAGCAGCACGTGCCACACCAGCCTCCGCAACACCAGTTCTCACAGCATGCACCTGTCGCGCAACATGGCTACACGAATCCATCTCCTGCACCTGCGGGATATCCGCACTCTTTTGAACACGCACCAGGTAATGACTTTCGCGGCCACCCGATGCAACCACCCATGGCCGCCGCGTCTGTAGGTTATGATGTGCGAGACACGCTGCCAGCGCAGGCGCCAGCGTATGCCTCAGACCCACAGCTTGTGTGGCACCCTGCACACGCCGGCGCACCTGCTCCACACTCCACATACACGGCACCGCCCGCTGCCGCTGGTCGATTCTCGAGCCAGCCGACGATTGATCAGGCGATCACAAAGCTACCCGTATCGGTCCAGAACCACTTGGTGAGTCTCGTGAATAGCCGCATCCTGCCGTCGCTTGAGGACCTGAGCGAGAAATGCTACGAAGTGCTGGGGCAACTCTCCGAGGGACTCGCAAATGACGTGCTCAAGCGGTTTGGCACGGCCAACCTGAGCACCGTCCGCAATTACAGCGCCTTCCTCATGGGCGTTGTGAAGAAGTGCCGGCAAGAGTATGGCTTTGACTAGGGACGCACACACGCCGAATCTAAATTGCACGCGCACGTGACTGGGCACGAGCGTACTTGTCCTAGCCAGAAAAAATCACACAGCAGTAATATCACGGTGGCCTCGATTCTTTATTACCATGCGTATACACTCAACGGCAGCATTTTCAAATTGGACCAAAAAAGGTCGTTCTTCCCTCCCGCACTATCGATTCCGGGGCAGCAGCTCCGCTTCATCGGGCACTCGCGCGAGCGCCTCGTCGCTGTCATCATCGTCATCGTCGTGCTCCTTGTCTGGGTGCGTGGCGCCGCCATTGCGCTTGTGGAATCCGTTCAAGTGGTGGCCATTCGCAGTCGCCATGCGGGCGTCGTCGTGCCGCGGCGAGTGGCCATTGGCCATGCCATTGGCCATGCCGTGGAATGCTGCTGCCGTAGGCGTCGACGCCTGGGAGCGGTACTTGCGTTCGTAAAACAGCATGTACGCGCAGCTCGCGAGCACTTCGTCTTCTGTGGCTTCGCGTACGCTATTGTCCGAGATGAAAAACCACTGCGACGAGTGGCGCACGCGACGAAAGGCCGTGAAATGGCCGTACCGGTCGTTGCCATGGTGGAGCACGACCGCGACGAGCTCGTAAATCAGATAACGCCGCTCGCTCGCAGCGACACCACGCAATGCGAACGGCAATTGGCGAGGCGCATGGTTTGTATCGTGTTGCTTGGCTCGGTGGTGGCCATTTCCATTCATAGTGGACGCATCACCATGGCCATGGCCATTCGTCTTGGCGTCGGTCGCTCCTTCATTGGCCGACTGCTCAAACCGACAGAACGGACTCATGTCGAGCTCGATGGGAAACACAACGTGGGTATCCAGCTTGCGTGTGTTGCCGCTGTGCGCGTGAAACACCTTGCGGTTAAAGTGGAAGCAGAGCACGTCCGGACAGCGCGAGAACTGGAGCCGCTTGTAGCAATTGTGGAGCGCACGACAGCGCTCGTCCGAGACGTCCAGCTGGAAAATCTCGTCGACCTTGGTGACCATCGCTTCGAGCCGAAAGACGTCATCTTTGAGCTGGTGGAGTGCGAGCTCCGTCTCCATGTCGCACGCGTCTGCGGATGCCGCAATACGCTGCTGCAGCGCCGCACATTCGCGCCGCTTGAGCTTGAGCTCCTCTGTGGCCGTGCAGTAGCTACACTCAACCCCCGAGATCACTTCTGGGGATGTGTAGGTCGTCAAGCAGTCCCATAGCGTCATGGGCTTGCGGCTGCTCGTGGTCGTCGTCGTACTGTCGTCGGCAAGCGACAGCGAGACGTCGAGGAACCGGCGGTTCGTCATGGGGCGATGGAGTCCGCACTGCGAGCACTGCAGCAAATCGACTTGCAGTCCATAGAGCGGATTCCAGCGGCGCTCCTCCATGGATTCTTCAAAGCACAGATCGCTGATCGAGCCGCCAAACGACGAGCTCGCAGTGCTGCTGCTGCTGCCCGTGAACGAGTCGGCTCCCTGCGGCGAGAAAAAGTCCAAGAGCCCGCGGTCGCTGCGCGCACACGCTTTCTGTTCGTCGTTCACCATGTTGATGAGGAATTGCAGGAGCTCTTGGGAATCCTAACCACGAAAAATATAATTTTTAGAATAGGTTAGACGCCGTCCACCAATTTTTTTAAAGGTTTAGACCCCTTGCCGCACCTGTTGCTTGTTGCCTCGGAACGCGACCAGCTTATTGCAGAGCGCGCGGTTTAGATCCTTGGGGACGACTGTCGTGTGGGGTTCGTGTTGATCCACGGCAGCAAGGTCTAAACACAAGACGGGTAGCCAACGTTGGCGTTTAGTCCCGAATACCAACGAAATTCCAAACGCTTCTCCAAAGCAACGCACTGATGATGCACTCGACGAGCGCCTTCGTAAAGGGCACTTCGTGTTTGCGCTGCTGCGACTGCGCGAGCACCTGCACCAAATAGTCGCGCATGCTGTCTGTGGCTGCGAGCGCCTGCAGGATCGCGTTGAAGAAGCACGTGTTGCCCAAATTCTGGATCCCCGGAATGGCCATGCGCCGCGGCGCCGCGGCGTCATGGTGATCGTCCAGCGTGGGGCGTGCGCGCAGCATGATACGAGACAGACACGCTAGGAGTGTATGGGGTCAGTTGCCGGAACGATGGGGGGCGAGCGTCCGTGGCTTCAACGAGATCGCGATGTATGTCGTCTGGAGACGCAGTGTGGGGTGTGTGGGTAAGGCGAGCGAATGAGCTCCTCACACCGCGAAGGCCGATTTTCTTTTTCCAATTTGTTAGCCAATCAGAGACCATGACACAGTAATTTGACCAATCGTAGCAGTTCAAGATTACTCCAGTGTGGGTTCTTTAGTGCTGGAGGAACTTGATCGTGATGGGAAGAATTGATTTTTTGATGGCCGAATTTCTCTCGTTTCTGATCTATGGATTCGCTCGATGGGATTCGCCCATTGAGAGCGCCATCTCCAGCGTGTGCAGTTGGTCGCGCAGTCCGGGCGAGATGCGGTCGACGAGATCCTGACAACTGCAACAGACACAATATCAGTATCCTCTGGTTACACCATCTCTCCTGAAAAGAGACCCACTCTTTCGCGACGTCCAGAGTCGCTTCCACTTGCTTCTTGTCTCGCCCGGCAGTAGCAAAGGACTACAGTAGACAGTACATCATACAGCCATGTCAGAGGGCATGAAAAGAGGGGCTCTAGTTCAGTCTTCCTTTACCTGCGTGTTTTCCAGGAACCGCAGCACGTGATCCACGCTCTCGTAGGCTGAGGCAGCGGCCTGGCCAATGCCCACGAGATTAGGCTTGGGCGGGTTTGCCCACGGCGCCAGGTCGCTCTTGAGCATGGCAGTCACGCTATATCACGTGGGTGAGCGAATAGAAAATCCAAGTGACGATGAAGCAGCACGTACCGGTCAATGAGATCCACACACTCGAGAAGATACCGTCCGAGCTCCTCGCTTAGTGACTTGCAAGAAAACGTGGTTGAGACCCGTCCAGTCCACAGTCATCGAAGAAAGACAACAAGTACCTTGGCATCTCTTTCCGAGTCGTCCAACGAGTTGATAGGCACGCTTTGCAACGCCTCGAGACGGTCTTTCGCAGTCAGCACTCGACCGTCAAGGGCATCGAGTTGCTGACACATAAAAGAAAAGAAAGTGAGGACTCGGAATCGCACCCAGAGCCATCCAACAATCTGCGTACCCGTTGGAGCGACGCAATATCGTCGTCAAACCGGCCTGCGAGTTCAGCGTGGTTGGTGCCGTGGTGCAATTCGTTGGCCATCATCTGGATACTTCTGGGGAAGATCTCGCATCGGTCGTCGAGCAAAGCTTCCTGCGGAAACTACCGTTATGGCTCTTGCATCAGCATACTTGGGGCGACGAGCACCTACCTGATGCTCTGCGAGGTCAGCGACGAGGCTGCTCGCGCTTGCAAGAGCCGCTGCCTCGCCTTGTTCCTATTATATCACAATTGTTGAAAATGATCTTGTTGCGCCAGCGAAAGTTGGTATTCTGTTGGCGTGCTCACCTCGATGGTGACGCGTCCATGGACCGTCTCGACCACGAGCACGAGTTGGTTTAGCGCCGCCAACTGCAATCCGTTGGTCTCTACAAGCGCAGCACATTCATTGGCGGTACTCGCACCCACCATGAGCCGCAGCCACTGCTCGAGCTGCTCATCCGACGGTTCGTCCTGTGCCCATTGTGCTTCATCGGCGAGCCACAGCGCCGGGCGCTTATAGACCGCATACAACCAAAGCAGTAGCGTGCGACGAAATGTCAGCGACGCAACGCGCTCATGGGTGGGCGAGAGAAAGGCAGGACAGCGCAGCGCCGCGAGAAAGAACGCGAGCCGCCGCTCTGCGCGTTCCATGGGTTTGTGTTGGATGTTGTTTTCGCGCCAAAACCATACCGATAAGATACCGGTACATATATCGGTAAAGATCGGATTCTGGATGTGTAGCCATCTTGCCAAAAAAGGGGGTGAATCTATTGTTCGGTTATCCGCGCGGTCGGCCCCAGCAGCGGACTCGTGTTGTGCAGCTGTGAACGTGGCACTGGGCGAGTAGACTGTGGACGTGGCGGCGATACTCGCTTTGCAAGAGGCTGAAAAAAGATACGCAACAAATGCATGAGCGTATGAGAGTTTTTGACGTCTCTAGTGGACTGGACAGACCAGTACGTGCACGTACACTGGGAAGAGTTCCGTCGAGGCCTCGCTTCATGTGTTCGTGATGCACTTGCAGTGCCTGCAGTCGCAGCGTGATGTTCTTTTCTTCTTCCTGCATGGCACTCATGCACTGCTTGGCCTCCATCTCGCGTGTCTGTTCGTGGCACAGCCTCCCGTGGTGCTGCTGCTCGAGCATATCGAGCAGCTGATGCTGCTTCACAGCGCGGTGCTCGATTGCGAGCTGCTGCTCGCGTCGTATCCGCTCTTTGACGGCAACTCGGCGGCTTTGCTCCGCTGCATCTTTCTGTCGCTGCATCTCCAGCGCCGTCTGCGTGTCATCCACATGGCGTCAGACCCGAAGAGGATGGCTCTGGGGTAATTCGAAAGATAAAAAAACCTGTCGCTTCTCTTTCTGTCGCTGAGCAGCTTCATATTTGCGGTATTGGATCACGCGACGTTGTCTCTACAGCCAATAACAAAATCACCACGACGCTCGCTCCAGACAAGATCCCACCAAGTCAATTCAGAGACGTACGGTCAGAAACTGGAGCTGTTCACGGCTTCTTGGGATCTTGACGTCGCTGCGTTGCGCCATGCGAGACGCTTGGGTCGTTGCCGAGATAGGCCGCTTTAGAGGTGTGGGCGAAGAGCTCGTAGTGTCTTCCGCACAATGCTTCGCATCTTCGGTGACTAGTAAATTCTCTAGTCGCTGCTTCATCTGCTGGACTTCTCTCAACACTTTTTCTTCCTGAGCACGGTAATGAGCAATCCGCCGCGTCAATTGCTTGGCCGTCTCCTCCGCACTCTTGCGTGCCATCATCGCGTGATATACATTGCTAGGCGACATTGTGCTGCTGGTTGGAGCTTGCGGCGACGGGTAGCCCACGCCTCCGTTGCTGGGTCGTTGTGGAAACGCTGTCGGGCGCTGGGTTTGAAGAACGCGCTGGAAATTCCCACCAATGGTCGTCGTGGCCGTGGCCGTCCCCATGGGGCGACGCAAAGAAAGCGCTCGTGGTGACAGGCCGGTCGAGCGCGAGGGCGGAGTCGCTGGGACGTGATAGCCCGCACTACTTTTGCAGATGCCTCACCCACGGTCGGAATACATATCGCGGGTGCGGCCGATTTTGGTCGGCTTGCTCTGGGCAGTCGCGGTCTGCCACCGTGGCTGTCGCGCGCTGTGGACGACCCTAATGCCGGGGGCGTCGGAGCCATGTGCAGGTAGAACATGGGCCCTCCCTCACAAGCTGAAGCCTCGATTGGTTTGATGAGACACTCGATGACGGAAGAGTGTATTTTTGTTCTACCGGCTAGATGACGAAATTCTCTGAGACCCGGCGTACCAGTGCCCACCAGTCCCATTCAACCCAACTGTCGATTCGGGAAGGAGAAGGAGTGGGAAAGGAGTTCGGCCCATTAACGATTCTGCACGAAGGAGAAACCGCCCGCCATGGAGCCACCGCACGAACGCACCCACACGGTCAATCCTGACATCATGCAGCACGAGTATCTCGAGATGGTGCCGCCGATCGCGACGGTTGACCGGCACAAAGACCACCCACGCTACGTGGAGCCATTGCCACTCGATAGCCAGCAGCACGCAACACCGGCGCAGCTCCGCCACCACCAAGAGTTGGTCCGCGGCGACGTCCCGCTGCTCGAAGACAAGGTGGAACGATGGAAAACCCACGGCCGCCCCAAGCATCCAATCTGGCAGTTTTTCACACACGTACACACCAGCAAAGAGCACATGCACGGCTCGCCCCACTTGGCGACGACGACGCGCGAGCACATGGACGTAGAGTGCGCGTTCTGCGGCGTCCACATCCACCAGGACCACACGCTCCGCAAGGGTGAAACCGAAGCGAGCCAAGAGATCACAATGGCGCGCAGTGTGCTCCACAGCATGTGGGACCATCTCGCGTCGCAGTGCCCGAAATGCCCGCAGAACGTGCGCCGCGACATGAAGACGTGGCATCCATTGCCCAAAGAGAGTCTTGCTGCACCTGCTGCACCAGCGAGGGGGATGGCAAACACAGAGAACTCCCACCACCCCCATCAGCAGCAGAAACAAGACCTATGCGAGGATGCCACGGGCACCGCCTCCGTGGACCTCGAGCGCAAGCACGAAGCCGGCGGCTACGAGGACGATAACGAATCGGACGACTCGACGTCAAACTTACTCGGCCATGGCATGGGCAAAACACAGTAAGCATATCATGTCGGACGAATGGTGATGCGTCTCTTCTATGCACAATTGGTCGCCATGGATGGCTACATGTCCATTACGAGCTGAAGCGCCGCGTCGTTTCCTTTTGAGTTTTTTTAGGCTCGTAACGTTGAATGCATTGAATGGTTTGGGGAATTTCGTATTTTTCTCGCGAGTCTGTCATGAGCGACAAGCCAAAGCTTCAGCCACAAGGCGGCAGTGGAGGACGCACGCCGCAGCCGCCGACACGCGCTGGAGGCAAGTCAGCGACCCAGCCACGCTCGCGCGCGTCCACGCCGACGGGTGCTGGGGAGGTGGCGGCTGCCGTGTCCGCGTCCCCGACGGCGTCGGCAATCGCAAGTGCAAAGTCGAGTGGCGCGGCGCGACAATCAACGACGCTCAGTAACAACAACAGCGGCAGGTAGGGTTTTGCCAGTCTTCTGCCAACGTAAGGCTTGTTTATATGACGGCGATTTCTCTAGTCCTCGTGCCATCACCGCCATACGAAAGGCTACGAATGACGACGAGCCGGCGACTGATGACGATGACGCCACGATTCGGTTCCTAGAGTTCCCAAAGGACGAGTGGCTCCGCCAGTCCCAAGCCACGCTCGCGACCATGGAGAAACAAGTGCACGACGCCGCCAAGCGCACGCTCAAGCACCAGAATCGATGTGCGACCATGAAGGAATCCATTGCTGGCAAAGGAGAACGCATGGATATGCTGCGCGGAACGTACGTACAGTTCGTCCATCTATTTCCCCAGGCTCCCCTCACCATTTCGCCACTTTTTCCCCGACTACTAAAGGTACACCAACCTCACGCGCGAACTCGATCACCTGGAATTGCTCTCAGGTGGGGACATTGATTCGGACGCGCTGGAGAAAATGTACAACAGCATCCCATCCGACGACCGCGCGGCAGCACTGGACCACACCGAGTAGTTGGAGGTTAGAGGATCAAACATCAACGACCGCTTCCTCTTCGCGGCTCTGCTGGAGCCGCGACGGGAGCTTCTCTTTGAAGATTTGATCCAAGGAGAGCAGAGCCACGGGCGATCGAAGTCCCGTCGCTGTCGTGATACTCGCGACCGTGTCCAGCACGTTGCCGACGTTACCTTCGTGTTCCCATTCCACTTTCCACTGCTTGGCCAGCAGCCGCCATTCACGATCGTTCCAGATGCCACTGCTGGTGCTCGCAGTAGAGCTCGAGAGTAGCAGCGGTGAGTCGCCGACAATGAGCATCTCCTTGTCAGTCTCTGATGTCAGATTTGAGCTGTCGGACGTAGACGGTCGTCTCACTGTGCGGGTGCCTTGCTGGAATGCTGCCATGAAATGCCTAGCCGCGTGCGTTCTGGACGACGTTCGTCCACGCAAGTTGACTTGAAGAAGCGGAAAGAGCAGCTCCTGCGAATAGACCGAGGTCGCGACCCGCGTCACGCTGCTCTTGCCCGGCGCAGTCCGTGCGAGTTGAGGCACCGACGTCGCAAAGCTGAATAGGCGCGTGCCAAAGACGTGCATGAGCGGATTCGAATCAGAGATGAGCTGATAAAACGCTCGGGGGTTCTCGAAATCACAGACCGACTCGGGATCGAACGGATACTTGCGCTCCTTGAAGGCCAAAATGTCTTCGAGAAATTGGGTTGACGCTTCTTCGTTCAGTGTGGATCCTCGCAAGCCTAGTCGCTGCGGGTTGGCTGCTCCAGAGGCGGCACAAAACCATCGGCGAAAGTATTCTTTCGCGTACTTTCCAATCGAAAGCCATTGCAGCGCCGGTAGATTCCGCGCCACCAGTGGAGCCGTTATGTTGTAGTTGAGTGTGTACGCCAAAAACATGAGCGGTTGGTCGTACAGCTTCCAGGTCTTGTTCACTTGCTCTTGCAGGTATCGCACGTGACTGACGGCACGCGACGCACTCGGGTTCTCTTCCCAGTCGGCGATGATCGCCGTGTACTGCTGATACATGCGGCCAAGCTGGTAAAATACATCGGACAGCGAAAACGTCATGATCGCGCTGCTCGTGCTTCGTTTGTGTGGATACCCGATTGGTGTCGACGACTGCAGCGTCGTAGCTGAGTTGTGACTCAGCATGACTTTATAAGTCTCCTTGATCGGGGACATGAGCTCGCTTAGAGACACGACCGTCTCCCAAAACTGCGGGTTCTGAATCGTCTCGAGCACATGGGCCGGGACATCAGGTACACTGCCGGATAACACGCTTGGTGTTTTGCTGCTGGACGTCGACTCGCCACTCTCTTCACCGCGCTGCACCGCTGCCGCCTCGGATTGGTGAATCACGACGCGTAATCCAATGATCTTGATCATGTCCTCAAACTGGCGCACCGAGTCGATACAGTCGATGAACGAAAACCACTTGTCCTTGCTTGGCAGTACGAGCACGGCGTCCGGGTCTCCACACTCGCGCCGAAGCGTGTCTCGCAGGCGAAAGTTGCTAAAGGCAGCGACCAGTTCAATTACGTGGCCCATCGTTTCGAGATGCGATTCTGAAATTGTCAAGATCACGCCCAGGGCATTGACCAGAAAAGCTTCAAAGGAAGGCAGCACAGCGATCGGTGTGCTCGTGTCCTCACCCGCGGTCGTAACAGCAGTCTTGGCCGCAGCATACGCGAGCAGATTGTCCGTCACGATCGCAATCAAGTGGACTCCTTCTTCACCGAGCGCGACGACCGCAAGTTTGATTTGCGTCGCGAGTTCTTCCAGTGTCACGTCTTCCGCGCCGACATCCACGAGTTTCCAGGCCGTGGCTTCGCCGTGGGCGTTCGCGAGCGAAAACAACATGAGGTTCGTGCGCTCGGCCTTGTTGAACCAGTAATTGATCGTCAGCGTCGTGCCGGATGTTGCGTCTTCTTTCAGTCTCGATAAATGGGTCTCGTATGCCGAAGACGTGAATGATGCCACGAGCGACTTGTCATAAACGCCCTCACGGGAAGGCAACGCAATACCCTGTGGTTGCGATGCCGACAGTCGAGACGCCTCTTCCATCGACATCCAGTCCAACGGCATGCCGCCCGACAGCGTCGCGCGCAGCACGAGGCGATTGAGCGCGGCTTCATTGATGGCCGCGTGCTGCTTGGGCTGCGGTGGCGTCGAGGACACTGGTACCACCAGCACGGGCGTGCTGCGATTCGATACAGTGGTCGATCGCGCCTTGGTCTTGGGCGTGGCCGTCGTAACTGCCGATGGCTTCCCTGCAGAGGACACACGACCAGTAGACACGACACTACCGGTCGCCAAGGGAATCGACACAAGTGCGTCTCCCGGTCCTGCGGCTGCTGCTTGTGGTGCTGCTGGCGTCAGTGTCGGCGCGGCGCCATTCGCTGTCGTGCGATGGTCCGTGGCACGCTTGAGTTTCTTCAGTGCACTCGGCCCCGTGGCCTCGGCTGTTGCTGCGGCGGCGGCGGCGGCCTGGATCATACTGTCGACGACGGCGCCGACCAGTGGCGGCTGCGACTGGTGGTGGTGGCGCTTGTTGTAGTTCACGGCGTCTTTTTGCGCACAGAGCACGCGCAGCTGGAGTACAATGTCTTCGGGACAGTACAGACACTTTTGCAAGTGGCGAATCATGTTGCCCGAGACGCCGCGCACGGGCGTAGGCTCGACGCCGTGGGCCGAGCAGTGCTTGCAGTACGCGTGGTGGTGGAACCGGTTCCGCTTCGAGCCGCGCGTAAAGTGGTCCCACGCCGGGTGGCTCGGGCGGCCCGTTTTCTTGTCAGGAAGCAGCGCAAGGTCACTGTCGGCGAGCGCGTGGTGGAACAGCGCACTGGTCGCCACGCCACCACTGTTTCCTCCACCACCAATGGGGGCGTCTGTCGCTTGCGGTGGCACCACCGACGGCATCGTTATGGTCGTAGTCGTTGTTGTTGTTGGCGTTGGCGCTGCGTCGGTCGTGGCCGTGGCATCGTCGGTGTCGGTCGAATCGTTGGCCGCTTCGTCGGCGTTGGTGT
>JAADVC010000997.1:0-13467 GCA_023334575.1 Pythium volutum | reverse complement strand
GGTCTTCGCGATTGTCCGTCCACAACGGAAACCACTTCCCGTCCTCGATTCCAGCATTCAATGCCCCGCTGAGCCAGCGTCCGGACTTGCCGGTGGGACGATTTTCTATCCAATCGCTGTGATAAAAGGTGACGGAAGAAGCCACAACAAGCCAGATTTATTTGCACCGCCGCACGCGACGAGGGAAGCCAAGCAAGGTACGGTAAATATAGCGCCGCGCAGTGTGGTTGTGGGCCAACTCGAACCGGAAACCAACACCAAAGACAAGGCGACGGCGGCGGCAGCTTCGCGGGTCTGCTTTTTGTATCGCCGATTCTGTCGGCACACGTATCTACCGCGTGCGTTGTGGTGTCTCTAACCAGCGAGTTCTGCCGTCGCACGTCGTTGCTGTGTCGACCAGAGAAGGGAACGCTGCTGCCACGCAACCCTCAATTCGCAGAGGTCTCACGATCTCGCAGCGATATAGAAACGCAGTGTTCACGGTGCAGCTGGCCGCGTGATCGGATCCACGAGCTGGTAACAAGTGGCGTCGCGTGCCGATATCCCACGTCGGTCAAGCGCCTATACTCGAGTCGTGACGATTACTCCTTCGACTTGCTGGACTACGAAGGCGAGGAGGGAGGAAGGGAAAGGACCGCAACGCTGGGCGCAAGCGCGCCCGTCGTTACTCGCGGACGTGGCGATGGTCGAGAACAACCGCCGACAAAGTGTCGCCGAGAGAACGTATCGGATTGCCGACCCCTTCCATATTGAACGCGATGAGAAGACCCATCTCAAGCCTGCCTTCGTCAACAACCAGATTCGAACGTTCAAGTACACATGGCTCAACTTTTTCCCCATTTGCCTCCTGCAAGAATTTAAACGGGTACGTGTTCGGTGTGTTTCTTGCAAAGCAATGCAAAGCTAACGTGACGATATTTGTCTCTGTAGAGTGCAAATCTGTACTTTTTAGCGATTGCGATTTTGCAGTCGATCAAACTGATCTCTCCACTAACGCCGGTCACCGCGATCGCGCCGCTGGTCATGGTTGTGAGCGTGAGCGTACTGCGAGAGGCCATAGAGGACCAAAAGCGGCGGCAATCGGATCGTACGATCAATAGGAAACCGGTCGTTGTCTTTCGAAACTTTGAAGAGCGATGCGTCATGTGGGAAAGCATCGAGGTGGGCGACATACTGAGAGTCTCTGAGCGCGACGCAATTCCAGCCGACGGCGTCATCCTCTCCAGCAGTGAAGACGACGGGTCGTGCTTCATTGATACCAGCAATCTTGATGGCGAGGCCAATTTGAAGTCACGTCAAGCGCTAAAGGCGACGGCCGATTTTTTGTTCACGCCATCGGACCGCGACAAGACTCGGTATTTCGTCAAGTGTGAACAACCCGATCAAGATTTGTACCGTTTCTCTGGCAATATCTCGATCGACTCGAAGCTGTACAGCCTCAGCGAGAAGCAGTTTCTGTTACGCGGCTCGACACTCATGAACACGAAGTGGATTCACTTGCTGGTCGTGTACACTGGCCACGAAACCAAAATCATGAAGAACGCCCGAGATCCACATCACAAGATGAGCCACGTCGACGCCATGATGAGCAGAGCGGTCGTTCTGGTGTTTGTGTGTGAGGTGATCCTATGCGCGCTTGCCTCGACACTGCATAGCCTGCGGCACAACCTCAACCACTGGTACTACGCCGATTCGGACAGTGAAACGTTGGACAGCGTGCTGTTGTTTCTGTCGTTTGTCGTGCTGATGAACACGCTAATCCCCATCTCACTAGTCGTCACCGTCGAGCTTGTCAAAGGCGCCCACGCGAAGTTCATCTCGTGGGACCACCGTATGCGATCGGCGAATGGTGCCGGTGCTATTGCGAACACCTCTTCTCTCACGGACGAGCTGGGCCAAGTCAAGTACATCTTTACCGACAAGACCGGGACATTGACCATGAACCAAATGGAATTCCGCAAGTGCAGCGTCGATTGTGTCATCTACGGTGTGCCGGACCGAAAAGTCGACTCAACTTGCATCCACTCTCCCCGCGCAGTTTCAATAACTTCGCTGGATGTGAGGACCCATCAAGTTGCGAGTATACGCGACGATTCTTTTTCCCCGAATCAGACCATGATAGGGGAAATGAAAAATATCGCGGCGTTCAAGTCCTTCTTGCACAATCTCGAGTCGACGGAGAGCCGCTTGGCGCTCGCCATGGCGACCTGCAACACCGTCGTGTGCGAAGCTGACCCGTCTGCAGCGATGGGAGGAGGCGATATCCGATACAATTCTGACTCGCCCGACGAGTGTGCGCTCGTGCGAGGCGCGATCCACATGGGTGTGAAGCTACTGGCTAGGAATGCCCAGCACATGTTCTTGTCGCTCACCGAAGAAGGGCGAGAAAAGTCGTACTTGAAGACGGTGACGTATACTGTATCGTACGAGATTTTGCGCGTGCTCCACTTTTCAAGCGACAGAAAGCGGATGTCAATTATCATCCGCGATGCTGACGGTCGCATCAAGTTGATCTGCAAGTGTGCCGACAGCGTCATCCTCGATCGATGTGAAGCCTTTCTATCCCCAAGAAGTACCACCATGGAGCACGTAACGGCGTTCGCTGCGGAAGGATTCCGAATCCTCCTCTTCGCTGAGCGTGTGCTGGTAAGACCCGCTTGTATTTCCTGTACCATCCAGCTCAGCTGACTCAAAACTGCTTGTTCAAAAATTGACAGGATGAGAAGTATTACGAGTCCTGGGAAGACCGATATCATGAAGCGGAGCTAGATATGCACACAAAGGAGCTGAAAACAGAGATGATGATCGAGGAGATTGAGAGCGCGCTGACCCTTATTGGGTCGAGTGGTACGCAGTAACGTTGACCACCATTGTGAAAATCGGAACTCACTAACGCGACGAATAATAACCCCAGCCGTCGAAGACAAACTTCAAGAAGGTGTGCCAGAGACAATATCGCTCTTCCAGAAGGCTGGTATCAAGGTACGCATGCTCCTGATACGTCAAGCGCGTGGGTATATACCTGCTCACGAGATTTGTCTTCCAGATCTGGGTACTTACGGGCGACAAACTCGAGACATCACTGGAGATGGGAAAGCTCTGTCGCGTTGTCACTCCCGGCATGAAAGAAGTTGTCCTGCAAGCGGCAACTCGAGACGAGATGGCAGAGAAGCTTGACATCGCCTTAAAAGACGCCAGAGTACGTTGCGGAGAATTTTCCTACTGCACTGTCCATTAAACTGACCGTAGTACTGATAGGAAAATCAAGCGCTGGTGATCGAGGGGGCATCCCTGACGTGCGCGCTAACGTCGGTGAATCGAGCAAAATTCCTTCAACTCGCGCTGAAGTCGGCGACAGTTATTGTGTGTCGGACGTCTCCCTTGCAAAAGGCACTCGTGGTCGAGATGGTCAAGTCCGGTGTCCCTTACGTCACGCTGGCCGTGGGGGATGGTGCCAACGATGTTAGCATGATTCGGTCGGCCCACGTTGGTGTCGGTGTCATGGGCCAAGAAGGCATGCAAGCCGTTCGAAGTGCCGACTATGCCGTGCAACAGTTCAGCCACTTGGGACGACTTCTCCTCCACCATGGCCGGTTATCATACATGCGAACGTCACAGTGTATCAACTACTTTTTCTACAAGAACATCGTGTTCACACTACCGCAGTTTATTTACGGGATCGTGTCGGCTCACAGCGGACAGGTATGTTGGAGACATTCGCACATGGATTGCCTGTTACTAATGTTTTCTCTCTGACCGCTTGATGCGTAGACGTTCTTTTGTGACTTGTACATCACTGCGTACAACGTCGTGTTCACGGCGACGCCGGTAATTGTTCGCGCCATCATGGAAACAGATCTACCTGAGAGAATCTCCGAGACGTTTCCAGAGCTGTATCGGTCCAGTGCACATAATGAGTACTTCTCATTTCGAACGTTCGCGAAGTCGTCCGTCATTGCCACGTTCCACGCAATCGTACTCACGACTATTCCGATGGTGCTCTTCGAAACCGGAAATTTGATCGGCAAGGAAGGTCCCGGTGGCGATGCGTGGATAGGAAGCGTCGCGTCGTTCTTCTACATTGTGCCGATCGTACACTTTCAGATTTACTTCGAGACGTGGAATTGGAACAAGGTCGTCTCGACGACGTACGTCGCGTCTCTCGCAGTCTTCTTCATCGCGATCGCGGTGTACGACAACTCTACGAGTGCAATTGAAGGTGTCTGGCGGACCGTTGTCTTGACGCCAGTTTTCTGGCTGGGTTTTGCGCTTTCGACAGCAGTATGCCTGATACCTTGGCTCGCGTGTCAAGCGTACGTTTGCGTAATGAGGCGATTTGGGGCTCTCACGCGGATTCTTTAGTCTGACGATTATTACTTGTCCACCATGCTCAGCTACGAAGAAAATTTTGTGACGACCAATCCAGTGCACATTCTGCGCCGCGTGAGATTCTTCAACAAGATTCATGATGCCTCCCAAGTTCGCAGCCTCAGCGAGCCAACCGGTCCAACAGGGAGCTGTGATATGAACGCCCATCGATGAAGTCGAGCGAAAATGATCAAATTGCCACCAGACCCCAATCTTCGCAACATCCCACAAATCGCTCACGAGCAGGCCGATGGGCTCATCGTGCGATCCAGTTTCGTTCCGGCAGCTTAGAGGCGCCTACGTTTCGTAGCGTCCAAGATGTTCAGCAATGTCTCGAATGTGCTATTTGTAAAAAAGCACGTGAAGCAATCTTTTCATGGTAAGTCACTGTTGCCTGCTGGCCGAT
This sequence comes from Pythium volutum, assembly GCA_023334575.1. Taxonomy (NCBI): domain Eukaryota; phylum Oomycota; class Peronosporomycetes; order Pythiales; family Pythiaceae; genus Pythium; species Pythium volutum. The sequence goes on along the minus strand of JAADVC010000997.1, from coordinate 8,693 downwards.
AGGGGCATTGTGTCATAAGCTGACCCGGTGAATTGCTATTGATAGATGCCGCGGGCGGACGTTCGGATCAGGTACTTTATTTTGTCATCGAGGTCTCACACGCGTTCAACCGGATATTTTCGTAGACAAATGAATCAGAAAATGGGCATCGCAGTGGAACACCTCTCTCACCAAGACATCACGATACGATGCGTGTCGGCGTCAATGACTCAGCCGGAAGTAATGGTGCTCGTCGTGACGGCCCGTCGTTCCACCTCGTCGCTGCGGCCTCACCACATGGACACACGCAGAGTGTCATCGCATCGGGTCCATCTGCGCGGATCGACATCTTTGATACACTGTTCCGGCGGGTCTTGTCGAAGAATGCCGACTGCCGACTGCGAGCCGCACGGCCCATTTGGTGTTCGCTTGCGGCTACGTGTTTTTGGCTTGGGCAGTGTACCATCGTCGCAATCGTTCCATTCCTCGACAACTATCCCGTCACCGGCTACGTCATGGTGTATGGTGGAGCACTGCTGTCGCTACCCGCGCTCGCGCTCAGCACTGGACATCTAAGCATCGATATGATTCGACTACTTTTCCGCGAAAGCGAGTTTCGATGCGGCCTCATGCTCAACACAACCCAGTGGGTTGTCGTCGCTGTCGCGTTCGAGTTTGACTACCGATCATGGGTGTGCGCTGTCGAGTGGTGGGTCGTTCAACTCGCACTCGCAATCGACGCTGACTGTCGCATGTACGAGCAGCGGTTTCGCACTATTGCCGCTGCGTGCCTCAGCACGGCAGTCTTTTTCAGCTACTCGCTTTCCGGAGTTCTCCGTCGCAGCCTCCAACCAATCGCCGCCATGAACGGACAATCCACTTCTGCGAACGATCTGCTGCAGTGGACGGCACCAACGCTCTGTTTGATCATGCTGAAGAATACGTTTTACCTCGCAACACGTCGGCGGAAGAATGCTAAGCAGCAAATGCCCGGCAAAACCTTGGCTTCAGCAACTGTGTACTGCTCAACTGTCAAGGCGAGGCTCGCGCTTCTCAAAGTCTCCAATGACGATTCGGAGAGGTACGTCTATTCCAGTCGCCACGACAGTCTCTTCAAGGTTCCAGTCGCTCGCTCGCATACGTCTCTCGCGCTTGCCGATGTTACCCTCACGCTTGCCGCAATAGCGTTTCCGCTACCTGAAGAAGGCATCACTCGAGCAGCCTTCACGATCTTTTATTCGACAGGTATGCTCAGTTTTACGGGCACGTGCGTTGCGACATTCCTCCTCCAAATCCACGCCGTCACGCAGCCGCAATCCAGTGTCGCACCGACGATTGCGACGTGTTCGCTCGTGGGCACGGCCATCTTCTGCGGACTCACGGCGCGATTCTATCACCGTCACTTGCTGCGCGAACTCGTTCGGACGTTTGACGTCGCGGTCTCGTCGATGCAGTTTTGCATTGGAGCTGTTCTCTTCTGCGAGCTATGCCGGTGGGATGTGCGAACCGTCAACGTGGTCTCCTGGACGTTTTGGTTCCACTGGATTCTCTGTCTCGACGCGCTCACGCCTCCGATCCGCCGGTATATACAACTCACGAAGCTCGCGGCGACACCCGTGGCGTTGTTTGTTCTCTACGGTCTCGCAGGGCCCTTTGCGCTGCTCTACGGGTACACCAACACTAAACTCTACGACCGCGTGGTCTTTGCCAACTTTCGCATCTCGACGCTGCTGCTGTCGCGCGTGCTCACGCTCTGGCTCTGGAACGCCCACTTGGTCTGGGACTTGGGGGTGCGCGACGACGGCGAATTGCTCTTCCTTAAAGACCACGTCCAGTACGTTGTGCCTCACGACTCAGTGCTGTCATTTTCTCAGACGTCCAATACGTCGGGGAATGCTATCGTCCCTTCGGAATCCATGGGTCCAAGCCTCTTACGCTGATAACGACTCCGGCTCCTAGTCTATCGTCGTCTCCATCTCCACACTGAGGCCATCGGTGTGGAGATGCGACTCAGCTCCGGGCCAGTGCGCCATGTATCAGAAGAGAGTTTCTCAGACTGACGCTGGAAAGTCGGCGCCCTTTCATGATCTCCGATGTCGACACCCAATAAAAACTCTTCGCACTGGCGGGAAAGCGAGTCGCGACTCGTGATCTAACGCGCCATGGGCTTTCTGCGGCGCAAGAAACTCGACATTCGCGTGCCGACGGGGAAAGATGCCGTGAATTTCCGTAAATTGCTCTTTCTACCGATCCAAGACACGCAAGATCTGCTCACCAACAAGGAATGGGAGCGAGTACGTGGCCAGCACTTCTCTCCAATATGTCGGCCGCTTGACTGACTCGTAGGTGTCGCCTTTAGCTCGACTTGAGATGCCTCACACTTATGAAGACCAAGATGCTACGCGCGTCGTGTATCGCGCGCAGCCTCGTGAAGAAAGGCGGCAAGCGCACACTTGTACGTTCATGACCCGCCGACTACTGGTGATGATATTCGCAATGCTAATGCGGCTGTGGGCTGCCTCGAAACAGGTCTTGCGACTCACTGCGTCACTCACAGAACAAAAGAATGCCGGTGCGTTGAAATTATCTTTGCAGGAAGGCAGACATACGCGACTGAGAATTTGTTTCTATAGAATTCATGAGACGACAGCAAGAAGAAGAAGAATATCAGCGACAGCTCGACATGATGGGCAGCGTGTGGTCGTTTGGGTCGGGTTTCGCGGGTCAGCTCGGCCACGGTGATCTGGAATCGTCCGGAACGGCGCAGATCATTAAGAAGTTGAGAGGCAAGGGCATTGCGCAGGTCTACGCTGGCTTCGATTCTGACGTTTCTTTTGCGGTGGCTCGCAATGGCGACGTCTATGTGTGGGGAAAGCGCCGTGGGCCCACAGGCTTGCCACTGGCCAGTTCATTGAACTTGCTGCTTCGACGGACCTACCGTGGAAGCGGCGGAGATCTCGATTCGAGTGATGATGAGGACGACGGCGAGGGCGACATCGCCGAGCAGATACGGACCGCAACTCGAGATCCAAAACGAGCTGAGCCGGTCGATGGCGTTTTGAGAGAAGAAGAAGAGGGTGACCGAGAAGAAGAAGGCGAAGAAGAAGAAGGTGGCGACGAAGATTTCGTGCACCCCGTGAAGTTGTTTACACTGTGTGGAGAAGGCATCAGCTACATCGCTGTCGGCCGTGTCCATTGCTGCGCCAAGACCAAAGACGGCGACGTGTTTTCGTGGGGCCACAACGACCACTGCCAACTCGGTGACGAACCGGTCCACCACTTGAGCCAAACGAAATCCAAGAAGGCCCACGTGCGGTACGGCGTGGACGCGGAAGAACCAGTGCTGTGGGAAAGGACAATCTCCGAGACGACCGTCGTCGCGTCAGTGGCCGTCGGCACCAACCACACATTTGTCGTGACTGACAAGCACCAGGTCCTCGCGTTTGGGCAGACGTTTGTGACCGACGAGCACTCGAGCCTCGCTCGGTCCCTCGCCAAGCTGCACGTCGCACAGATCTCGTGTGGCGCGATGCACGCCGGACTCGTGACGACTAACGGCCAGGTGTTTACATGGGGAAGCGGCGATGGCGGGTACGTCGCTTCTTCTCATAGCCTTGCAGTCGCATGCGGGCTGTTCTCTTCTAACTCACGTCTGTATAGGCGACTTGGCCATGACGACACGACGTCGTACGTAAACCCCAAGCTTGTGGAGACGCTCAAAGACGATATTATCTTCGAACTATCATGCGGCTGCTGGCACACGGCCGCGATCGTGTTGATCCCGCCGCTCGTAAGGGGTGGGCTCGTGTACACGTGGGGCAGCGGGCGACTTGGCCAGCTCGCGCAGGGCGGCACGCAAATCTCGCTCACGCCCGGGCTCGTGCCGGACCTGCTCGTCACGCACGTGCTCATCAAGAAAATCTGCGCTGGAATGTTTCACAATGTCGCGCTCTCGGTCGACGACGAGGTACGGAACAAATACTTCTTTGGGTGGTCCGTTCGGGGCTCAGAGGATTGATTCCGTTATTGCAGGTGATCACGTGGGGAAGCAATGCCAACGGGTGTCTCGGCAGGCCCGAGGAGCTTGCGGACTTGGAGGAAGCCTTCTGCGCCGTACCTGGCAAAGTCGAGGGTTTCGACTCCTTTGTCGGTCGCCCCTGCGCGGGTACGACGTCTCTCTTCGTCAGATCAAACTGGAAGTGTGATCTCACCATGGTTGAGGTTCTGTCTTTTGTAGTGGCGTGTGGTCGAGAGTACACATTGGTTGCGACAAAGCCCTACATTGGCCCACCACGTGAAGAACTGGAGCGTCAAGCAGCTGAACGCGCTGAGCGAGTCGCACGCATTCAGCGGCAGGCCAAGACTGTCAAGAGCACGCGCGGCGACGTGCTCGCACGCATCCACAAGGACAAGATCGCAGTCATTACCAAGTTTCTCAATGCGTCTTACCAGAAATGCTCGATCTGTACGATCGGCACGATCTGTCCGGGCTTCCAGCGGGACGAAATCAACCCGGCCATGTGCAAGCACTGCCTGCACGAGCGCCGCAAGCACAACGAGTTGCGAGGCGAGAACGACCGCGGCATGACACTCGCTTATTTATACACCGTGATCGAGAAACTGCAGGTGGCCATTGATTACAGTAGCGTCCGCGGTATCGAGCTCGAGGAAGAATTGGAAGCCGAGCTGGAAGAGTGATCATTGCAAGCGCAACGTCAGGCGTCGTCGTCGTCGCTCATCTCGCGTCGCTGCAGCCTCGCGACCAGCTGCCATAGCGGGAACAATTCGCACCACCGATTCCATCGCCATGCGCGGCAAATGCGGACAACATCCATCGCGTGCAAAGCGAGCGCGACAAGGACGAGTGTGGTGAGCGACTTGGAGCGCAGCAGCCGCGTGCGCTTGCGGATGGCCACGTCGTGCACAATGTACAGGACCGAAAGCCACAAAAAGCCTCGGTACGGGTACACACTACGAACGAGACGTATCGTGCGACGCATGATGAACAAAAGACTCAGTGTCGACTCGTTGCAGCGCGCGTGGCTGGCCTTCAAGACTGCAGCCCACGAGAGAATGTCGCCAAAGTCGACGACGCCGTTGCGGTCAAAATCGAGTGCATCGAGATACACCTCGGCTACGTCAGGCGCGATGCGCTCGCCTGTCACAAACCACACCACCAGCGATGAGCTCAAATGCAAGACGCTCTGGGAGGGTACTGAAGTACAGTCTGTCTCTACGCACCAAGAATGTTAAACACGAAGAGCGCTACCTCCGACGCATTGAGCGTCATGCTGCCGTCCGTGTCGACCAGCGAAAACATGAGCTTCATCATTTCCACTTCGGGTGGCTGGAGCGACTTCAGACAAGAGCGCATATCGTTAGTCTGGAAAAGCAGACAGATGAAGGAGAGAAATATTATACCAGGGTTCGATAATGCGCATTATTGTTTGCCGCCGTTGGGACGTTGCTTGCAGGCGGCTGTGTGGAAGGGAACACGGCGATATCGCTGCTGTCATCATCCGTCTGCATCCACTTGCTCGCTTCCTCATCGAGCACACGGCGAATTGCCTGAGGATGCATCTCGCTCGTTCGCTTTCGGCGGGCTTCAGTTACCCAAGAGTTCATATTAGCTACCACCACATTCTCCAATACTAGTACCTCATGGAGTCAGCGACACATACCAGAGACATCTTCACCCAGCTCCTTGTCATTTTCGACGAGCGCTCCTTTCGCATTTTCCAAGTGGCGCACAAACGCCGCGGTCTGCGGCGTCGAGTATGCACGCTTGCGTTTCTCTTGGCCCGAGAGGTACAAGACCTCTTCGAAAAAATCTTTACTCGCTGGCAAAAACGGAAGTGTTTGGCGAAACTGGCGCCATATATCGGCGCTGCGCTCGACACTGACTAGCCCCGGCATCGGATGGCCCACGGACTCGACCTGCTTGACCTCGATCCGCAGCGGATCTCCTCGCACGATGAGATACCCGGCCTACGCGATTTTAGACCCAAGAAATATATGAGTTCTGAGTTTCCCCCCGAGAATCTAACAAACGTCAAATGAGGTCAGACCTTGTTGCGGTTCTTGTCGCAGTAGTTGGCGGCCGAGAACACCGTGATCAGTGGGGGTATGGACCGGTCGTCGCGCGTGTCAAGTGTGCTGTATTCGTCCGACGTGTAGTGGAACATGAACCCGTCGCCCTCGTATTCGTGGGCGCGCACGACGCAGAGCAAGTCGTTTGTCTCGAGGAACCCGAACAGGGCCGAGGCACTAAAGTAGTAAGAACACCCGCGCACCTACAGCGACACATCAAATCGATTAGATGCGACCTTCTTTATCGGACGACATGGTTAGTTCCCGTACAGTGTTGGTCGTCCACTGGTTATCTTTGCCGCTGTTCTCTGCAGGAACATGAACTGATTAGCTCCTCCTTTCTCACAGACCTAACGAAAATTCATTCTGTCCATCGCGTACCTTTTTCGTTGGGGTCAGACCACAGCAAGTCGCAGAGCGGTCCTTGCGTAGGTACTTCACGGCGACGGTCGATGGCATCAATGTCTTCGAGGTGGATAATGTCGGGGGATAGACCACCATGGACACAGAGAATGGAACGGTTAGTCCCATTCGCGGAGGTGAGCAGCGCTGCGATCGGTAGTGCCTGGAAGCACGCGATGAAGTGGTAGTAGACTGAGAGCCCGTACTTGACACGGCACTCCTGACGAAAGCCGTAAAACGAAGAGAGCGTCTCGCACTCGTGGTTGCCCCGCAGCAAGATCACTTTGGTCGGGAACTAAATGAAAAAAATCTAGGTTAGACGCATTAACTCGCGAAGAGAATGTATGACCAGCACACGCACGCGCAACTTCAGAAGAAGGAGATACAACATGACCTCGCAGGAAAACACGCCGCGGTCTAACGATGACGAGTTAGTCGGGGGTGTCGACTCATGCGATGGTGCTTGGTTCGTACCAACGTAGTCGCCCAAGAAGATCATGCGGATGTCCTTATCTATGGGAAAATGATACCAGCAAGGCAAACCCTCAATTCGATGGTCGTCTGAATGCGATAGGCCACTCACTTGCGAGATTATCAAGGCCGACATTCTCGACGAGCTGCAGCAAGTCGAAAAATTGGCCATGGATATCGCCAAACACTATATAGCCGCCGCTCGTTAGTCTACGTCTTGGTTGTTGGTGAGTTTGTGGATCGCCTACCGTAGATGGCGTCACAGGCCTGCACGTGCACAGTGTTTGGCTCGGCGCTAAGCAGTATTTGAGTCTCATGGATAATATCGAGTGCGTCTTTGACCGACAGCACGGCTTGCTCACGGAAGAGCGCCGCCAGAGTCACGAGATCCAGCGTCGCAGGCATGACGTTCGATTTTTGGTGAAGAATCACATGGTTGGCGATAGTACTGTTGATATCTCACTTAAGTACGATTTTGTGAAGTTGAAGTTGGGACCAGCCGAAAGATTTCCCACTTTTCGGAAATACGGGTGGTGAAAACTGAATGTGACGACGGCGCGTCCTTCTCGTGCACCCATGTCCTGTGACGTTGACGAGCAAACCTTCCAAGGCCATCCACTATGGGAAAGCAGCAGCCAACCTCAGATGCCGTCGCTGACCACTCGATTGGAAATCTTTTCCATCGTGGGCTGTCTGGGTTTTGTTTTGTTCCGTGCCGTTTCACTTTTCTCTTCGCTTCTCAACATTTCGATGCCCACTGCCCCACAACGTGTCTCGCGAAATTTTCCATTTCCTACCCAAGTATTCCACAGATTGCACACCGTCTCTCCAAGTCGCCTCCTTATTCACAGTCAACAAAATTCCCAGCTGCTTTTCTTCCTAGTTAGTTTCGAGCGTTGTGGCTGACGTGGTTTTGGTTTTTCAGCGCGGGGACTCTTGTCGTGTGCCGGATCGTGCATCAGTGGGAGACCTTCAAAAAGGATCAACGATTGTTTCGGCGTTTCGCTTTTGTGTCTTCCTTTGCAGCTGCATCTGAGTTGAAGGGGAAAGGTTGCCGGCGCAGCTGGGACTGCGATCGCGACACTAGTCTGCCCCTGTCTCTCCGCTTGGGCAGTGTTGGTAAGGGCAGGTCCGACCACGTCGGGCCAAGAGGAAATCGTTTCATGCCAGCGGTTGGACTCTAGTTTTTTTTGGTTGGGTTAGACTCCTATCCATGTGAAGCAAAACTTGTGGCTGCTTCAACTTCACTGTCATCAAGGTTGATGGGTACATCTGCCCCGTCTATGCTCGGATTTCGTGCGCAAAGATTCGGAATCTTCACACCGTTTCGAAGCACACCACAAGCGAAACACCGATACGATAGAAGAAAGACACCGCCGATACAGCATCCGTCGCCTACGCAAGGTGCAATGATTTTTCCGCGCCGCATCTTCTGATCGTATCGCGATCGTGCGGGTTAATTAACCTTTCGTTTGCTCGGGTGGGCACTTGATGACGCCAGCACGTTTCGTCTAAAGAATGTCCCCAAATCCACAATGCGAAAGCCCCACCCACGTCCACACACAACAGTCACTCGATCGATCCGCAGAGAAGATTGCATGAACGCACGGTCAACATACTCGCATATCCCACCGGCTCTCTCTCCGCTGCTCAGCCGCGACGCGGGCAGAGCGACAGGGACCGAGAGGGAGGACAGGGGGAGAGGAGGGGAATATCCGCATACCGTAGCGTGCGGTCGACTACTGGACACG
>JAADVC010000996.1:0-13495 GCA_023334575.1 Pythium volutum | reverse complement strand
TCTGCCGCAAACAGATTTCAAATCGGCCACAACAGAATAACGTTCAGTGGCAGATCTGATCGTAACTTACTCGTAACCCGATTTACCAATTTTTGTTACCCCGATTTGGTCCGTTTCTGGGTATGGATAAGTCCAGTTGGAGGACAGGCATTTAAGTCAAATCCCGCAATATACAGAACCACTGCATCGATTAAATACAGTACAGTACAGATTTCGATGCTTCAATTCTACTGTATCCTGTACTGTACTACCTTGTTCAATCTTGACAGGAGCTGAGAATCGGACCAGTAGTGCTGACCGTGCTCTCCGTATGGGCGGACGCATCATAGCGACAGTCGCCTTGCCACTTCGTGTTGCTACTGTGTCCAGAACAGCTCCTTCCTCCAGCAGTAGTGTCTGGACGGGAATCCAGCGAGATCGTCCCTCATGTGACTCTTGGGATTGACTTGACTGCGTCCTGTAACCTCCATAGTCTGGAGGTCTTGAGTCCAGACCAATCACGATGCTTTCAGTTCAGCGTCGCAGTGGACCCAGTGCAAGCGTGAGGATACAGACTAGACCCTCATGCCTGGTTGACATTATGCACCGCAGCTGCGCGTAGCACGGCAGTGGGTTTAGAGAGGGTCCAGATGAACTGGACCATCATACAGTCCAAAAGGATGGTTCCAGTGTTAGAATAGAGTGGTGGGGATTTTCCGACTGCTCCTGCACCGTGGCATGGTCGCATTTGTTATTAGGAGAAGGCCGCCTTCTCCTACTGCAGGCGGGCACGGATCGGCAGCACTCTCACATTCCATGGTACAGAGTGCGGGCGATCTGTTCTAACTTTGTACTTCCTTTGGTGGCGCCACACGTACCGAGTCACGTTGAAAAAGGTCTTTCTGACCAGCGTTACCGTGTGGAAGGTTGAACGATGGGGGTGCGAGATCCCGACGCCTGTCGCCGACTCTCGAGTGCTTCACAGTTGAAGGAAACCCATGATGCCCACGTTTCGATCGACGGAGCTCGTCTGTTGCCAGTCAGTAGACCGTGACCCGCTCTTCAAAATGTATCTCTGTCAACAGTCTGTGTATCTGGATTCTATTCCGTACAGTATCGGATATTCGTACCGTACAACTAATACCGGTACAATACAGGGGTGCTGGTCGAACAGTTTTGTAAACTCGACATTGGTCTCCAGATGGAGTGGGGGACCTCACTGCATCTGGTGCATCCGGATGGGAGGAACGCACAGACAGGCACGAGGTACGCACGTGCGTTGGAAGAATTCCCTCGGCGGCAAAAATCTGGTCAAGGTCACATTTCCCATACAAAATTCAATATGTTATCTGATAATATCTGATCAGGTCATGCGTAACTCATATCAGTTAGTAGATGACCTCGGCTCGGAGCGAGAGCCCATGCGGAGGGGGAAGGGTACCCCCGGAGCATGATCGATCGTGCCCCTACACTCACCAGAATTTATTATCTGAACCTGCGCGTGCCTTGCGTGCCACGAGCGAAGCGAAGTTGGCGAGCAAACGCCGCGCAAGCTAGCGCGAAACGCGTAACAATCGACCTCAACTCGAATGTAATAGAATAAGTTAGGTGAAAATTACAATGTGTGACCAATGGACGAGACCTGACCGGGCTCTGACCCCCTTTAGACCCTACCCGTGCGTTCGTGCGGCAGGGTGGTGAGGCGCCGTCCTCGCCTCTTCCGTTCCTTCTCACGCAGTGAATCGATCGCAACTAATACTTTCGGTATTACTACTGCGTAGAGCTGCCGATATCAATACCGCATACGTATGTGTAGCCATCCTGTTATCGGAGACCGTCGACGGACTGGGCCTTCCCTTCCATACGGGTGAGTATTTGTCAACGCGCTGCTGAGCTCGCTCACCACATGGGAAGGGGGGGGGCGTAACACCACGAGAAAACCACCTCTTGTTGGGTCGTCATTACTCAATACATGTACGGTTGGTCCACAGAAGCCGTTCGCGACAGACGCCCCACAAGCCTCAGCTGTAATAACTGGGCTCGTCCCTAATGTATCCTAACTGCTGAGCAATCACGGCATTGCATGTTTCGTTTGGATTCGTCTATTTTCTCCCACTGGGAATCAGTGCTTCGAACGCGAGAATGCATATAAAAATACGGAAAGTAGATCCTCACGCGATCGGCGACGTGGTGTGCAGCTGCCCCGTCTTGGTCACCTCTTGCTGGCCGAGAACAGTTGCCGCAGCAGCGCCTCCTGCTCGGCGAGATTCTCGTCGAGCGACCGCGCGCTCAGCAGGTTGGCGCTCTCGGTGCGGCTCTGGTTCATCTGGATCTGGACCCGCGAGGCACTCAGCGGCGAGTCGCCCATGCCCGTCAGACCAGTATGACGAAGCATGTCCTTGGTGTCGATCGTCTCAATCGCGTCGACTGCCATGTCGTGGTCGCCCTCGGAATCGGTCTCGGACCACACGGACGATTTGGTGCTCTCGTCCACGGAATCCGTAGTCGACATGCACTCGTCCATCCAGCGTCCCGTCCTGGACGGTGCGCTCGTGGCCAAAACGCCAACAATCGTCGACGCGGAGAGATCCACAGTGGTACCTGGAATAGAGCATGTGGCGTCCGACACACTAGTCTCTGGATCGCGTGCTTGCAGACGGACGATACACACGACGCAACACTTGGTCTTGGCGACCTTGAAGGTCTTGTGCGTGACTGGATTGGCGGCCGTGGCCCTGAGGACCGTGCACTTGCGGCAGACCACGTCGCCACACAAGCGGCAGTGGTGGCGTCCACGGGTCGCGCCAAACGTGCGTGTACACACGACACAACAACGTCTTGAGGCGTTGGGCACCCAGTGTGACTCGGCCAGGAGACCGCGACTACGAATGCGGCGTGCGTCCAGGGCCGCGGCCGTGTGCTGGCTCAGCGAGACCAGTGTCTTGACGTACGCCGTGGATGTAGACGGTGCGAAGTCGTTTTCAATGATTGTAAACATGCGCGTGGTCTTGTCGCCCACCGGCCGCAAGATCTGGACCATCAGCGAGTTCATGCGGCGCACTTTGAGGCCCTCGGTCACGAGGTCAATCTCGGGGATACAAACGGGCAGTGTGACGCGCACACCGACCTCACGACCGCGGCGGTCCGTGCAGTACGTCATGTACTCGACAAAGCACTGGTCGACCTTGGTCGCGAATACCGAGGTTTGGAACGCGGCCCACTTGACACCAAAGTACTGGTGTGGCTGGGAGGCGGACTGGGACTCGACTGTCTGGATAATGTGGGCGTCCAGTGTCGACTGGCTCGTGAACTGGAGCCACTCAAAAAGATCGTTCGAGGTCTCAGCGTATTGCAGCGCCATGAGATCACGGTAGTTGCCACTGACGTCGCCAATCACTCGGTACTGTGACTTGGTGGAGGCCGTCGGAGTGGGCAGTAGGTCTTGGCGTCCAAATGCCGTGACGTTGGCTTGCATCGCGACGACCTCCCACGCGTCGCTGTAGGCGCGACCGCCTAAGACTTCCGAGCGGTCGCACTCGTCCAGTGCTTGTGTGATGCGTTGAAGGATGTGGTGCTTGTGGGCGTCGAGCTGCGTGGCACTGAGACGCGCGAACGCGAACGCCGCGTCTGGGAGAGGAAACGTGGACGACGTTGATGACGCGCGACGCAGTCTGATCAGAGGGAGTAGAGCCATACAGATAAGACACGCAATAGGACAGACTACTAGAATAGGGGATCCACGCACCGGTTCGGTCGTGGCGTGCTCGTGGTGGATGTGGCGAACAACATACTGGAAGAGCGTTGTTTGCAAGTGAGATACCGTGAGTGGGAAAGAGCGACTCGGCAATGGAGAGCAATCAGTGAATGGGCTTGTGTCGGTGGAGCGACCGTTGCGTTATGAGCCACAGCGAGACCAGAGCGACCAGAGACAGCGACCAGAGAGACAGGAGACCGTCTCCGCACTCCAAGATCTTTGGTTCGCGCTATGTCGTTGACTCCTGAGTTCCTCGTGACAGACGTTTCGCTCTTGTATGGATCGCGGTGCGTTGAACCCGTCACGTCGCAAGCAGCAAAAAGGACGTCAAGTGAAAAAGAGACGCCCCCTTTGCTCCAAGCCCTACAGATTATAAGGCAGGGTCATACTCAGATGACGAGAGATACGCACATCGCTTTTACTCGGTTGAGTCGGTTTGTTCCCCGACCCGTGGCCCTGAACATGGCGACGAGAGGGCGTGTCGACGCTCTGGGCCAAACGATTCCAGCACATCGTTTCAGGGCTCACGTACCAGCTTCAGCACGAGGGCTGCAGGATTCTAAGTGGTTAGTTCTCCCGCTTTCCGCGTCATGTGCTCGCGGCTCCGCTCCTAACTACAGTCGGTTCCGGGGCTAAGCCCGCAACATAAATGATGTACCTCTAATCCTCTATGCTTTATTTAATTTCCAGAGGTACTTACGGATTTGCACACATTCGATAACCTAGAGCAATGGATATATCAGATGAAGGCTTAGCCCCGGAACTGACTATACTTCCGTTCAGCACGTTTGGTCCGTCTCTCACGTTAGCCCCCCGTAACTCAGCCAGTCAGTTAGATACCAGTGTTTTATGTATGGCGGAGGACGAGTGCCACCGAGAGTTGCTTCCGTACTCTACTGTACGCAAGTGACCGGTAGGAAATGAGAGGCCGTGTCTGCCGCGGACGGTCTGTCTGTCTGTCTGCCCGGCTGGACACATACTGTATAGGCAAGCGTTCATAGTAGTCATGCCCCCTCGGAGGGCACGGGTAGACTGGAGGGGGCCCCTCCAGTCTACCCGTGCACGATCCGAACTCAGCAAGCACTGGTACTGATGTTCAGCACTGGGTTGGGCTCGTGATGGTCATGCTGATTCGATCCTTTGTACTAGTACTTCGTAGTATTACGGACAGTGACTGCAGTGCAGGGCGTCCAGTCGCGTGCGAGTCACACGCAGCAATCGTCCTCCGCCTTTCGTCCTCCTAATCACTGGGCCATAAGGAACCGTGCCTCCCACCGACTTGTGCGGGGGAGACTCGCAAAGGTACGCAAGGAAACAGACCTGCACGTGAGGCTCACTAAATGTTGTATGGATGTCTATGTGTTTATGTTACTCATGTATAACTAGGCCCCACTATGACGTGTCACGCCATTTCTCTTGGCGGTCGTCGTCGAGGCCGAAAACATTTGCCGCAGCAGTGCCTCCTGCTCGGCGAGGTTTTGGTCGAGCGAGCGCGACGTACTAGGACCCTGTAGATTAGTACTGTCGGTGCGGCTCCGTCTCTTCTTGAACTCGTCGAGTGCCGAGAGCCCCGAGACATCGAGCGGCGAGGCGCCTTCGCTGCCCAGGCTATGGCCACGGAGCATGTCCTTGGTGTCGATGGTCTCGATCGACTCGTCGGGAACAAAGAGCACGACTTCGTTGTAGCTTTCGGAGTCCGTTTCGGACCACATGGACGACTTGGCGCCTTCATCCACCGGATCTGAGACCACGTCTTCCACCTCAGAACCCTTACTAGACGACCATGTTGAGCGATCCACGGCGGTGACTGCGTGGCCGTCCGTGTCCGCTTTGCGGTCTTGCATATGCACAACGCAGAGCAGGCAAAACTTGGTCTTGACGACCTTGAAGGTCTTGGCGGTGCCCGTGTCGGCCGTGTCCCTGTGGACGATGCACTTGCGGCAAATCACGTCGCCACACAAGCGGCAGTGGTGGCGGCCCCGAGCGGCGCTGAATGCACGCGTGCACACGACACAACTGCGACGCGACGCATTCGGAATCCAGTGCCGTGGCGCCATGAGACCGTGGCGACGGATGCGGCGTGCATCAATGGCCAGTTTGGCATGCTGGCTCAGCGTGAGCAGCGTCTTGACGTAGGCGGTCGGAGAAGCCGGTAAAAAGTCGTTTTCAATCAGCGCATACATGCGCGTGGTCTTGTCATTCACGGGCCGCAAGATCTGGACCATGGTAGACGCCATGCGACGCACTTTGAGTGCGTCCATGGTGAGATCAATCTCTGGAATACGGATCGGAAGTGTGACGCGCACACCGACCTCACGGCCGCGGCGGTCCTTGCAGTACGTCATGTACTCGACAAAGCACTGGTCGACCTTGGTCGCAAACTTGGACAGTTGAAACACGGCCCACTTGACACCAAAGTACCGGTGTGGCTGGGACGGCGACTGCGACTCGACCGTTTGGATCACGTGGGCGTCCAGTGTCGATTGGTACATGAACTGGAGCCACTCAAAGAGATCGTTCGAGGTATCGGCATAGTAGAGCGCCATGTGATCGCGGTAGTCACCGGGGACATCGCCGATCAGACGGTACTGCGACGTGTGGGACGTGTGGGACGTCGTAGTTGGTGTGTTACTGGTCGGGAGCTCGGGCCGCCACAATGCCGTGACGTTGTCTTGCATGCCGACCGTCTCCCAGGCGTTGCTGTAGGCCGCACGACCGCTCGTATCGGCGCGGTCGCACTCGTCCAGTGCTCGCGCAATGAGCTGGTGGATCTGCCGCTGATGCGCGTGGAGCTGCTCGGCGCTGAGCCGTGCGGACGCGAACGCATTCTCGGCGAACGGGAACTTGGGCGACGACGTGGATGAGCCACGGAGTCTAATGGAGTGATAACAAACGAACGTGAGACAACGGCCCACTATACTAGACGCGTAAGTGATGCTACTGGACGTACCGGTTCGATCTCGGCGTGGCTCTAGTGGACGCTGGAAGCGACATGATAGAGGGGATGACTCCAGGACTCGTACTGCTACAGTACAAGTATCGCTAAAGGACAGAGACACAAGACAGCAGAAGCGCTTGTGGCGTCGACCGCGAGTGGGGGAATGAGCGCGAGACTTAGAGAGAGAGAGAGAGAGAGGGGAGAGGCTGCGCCAGTCTCGTGTGGGTTTGTTGAAGCTTCACCCAGATACAAATATACGAAGATACCGGTAATATCGTATAAATTTGTTCGATATTTGGACCCCATCTTGACAGACGTGCCATGTGGATGAGGTCAACTTCAAGCTTGGTGGAGATAAACGCCACGTCTCTAGCCCATCATCCACTACCGTCGTCCCTCGTTTAACGAACGTACTAGATTTATGAAACCTAGTAGTTTATCTGTTATTACAATGTTTAGTGATATACATTATGAGAAAATGGCATAGTTTACATTTATAGCTTATAATAGGCTATATAAGTCATAGCAGTGTTGTAGACGATAAAAGACAGGGAAGCCTGTCGAGGGCGAGATGGATGATGTTAGGATGGGAGACAAATCATGCTTTGAAGAGCGACCCGCGACCGACTTCACCCAGATCGACAGTCTCTCTTAGTAGAGACTATGACTGTGCAAATATGCACGCGTAATGAATCAATGGATGACGCGATGGATGTAAAGAGCACCCTTTCATCTTCTCTACTACGTGATTGTACACGTGTACATTTTGCGATCGATTTATCCATGCCATTCACTCAGCCTTTTAAAAAAGGTGAATGCCATCCCATCCTCTTCTACGGATGTTAAAAAAGCTGACAAGGATGCATTCACCTAGGCCGACACACCACTAGTGTATACGATGTATCCGATACCAAGCAGCCAAGCAACCGACTGTAGTAGGTATGTTAAAATACCAAGGAGCCTCAGCGTCTGTGCTGCTGAGTTTGCGCACCACGGTGGAAAGTTCAACACCGGTCGCTTGGTCGCCTCCTCTCCCTCCTTGGGTGAGTGCGTGACAGTCCAAAGTACAGTATTCCCCTCCACGCCACGCCGTCGACAGTGTCAACTTGACAGTCAAGTGCCATGATGGCTGCCATCCCCGATTATACTATCCCAGACTCTGGGGTACAAGCGGATGGCGGGACAGAGGCGTGCTCACTCTGGGCCAGCATACACCGTGGAGAAAGACGGCCCTTTTTGCGCAGACATTGTTGTGTGAGCACGGCCCAGCGAGATCGTCCTCTTCTGCACCGACAGGTCCAGATGACGCACCGAGTCATGTCGCTGCAGTACTGTACATACAGTACAGGTATTACTACCGTGCGTGTTCATACGGCTTCATCTGCTTCTCCTCCCCAGTCAGATCACTGCAGCCACTGGGCCAGTGGCTGCAGTGATCTGTCGCCACGCACGCAAGACAAGAAGTAGACAAGAGAGTAAACCCCAGAGTTCGTTTTAATGTGGCCATGCTCACCGTGGGTAATCTATCCGGTTTTATTATCTCACGCTTTTTTTCAAATATCATACTCGGACGCGCGGCGCTGCCGCGGCCCACAGCTCGCGGCCATGGCCATTTGTCGCAGCAAGGCCTCTTGCTCGGCCAGCATTTGGTCAATCGACCGCGCCGACGCACGCGATCCACTTCCACCCATCGTGGTCGGCGTCGCGCTGTCGGTGCGGCTGCGCGTCCTGCGGAAACTGCTCTTGAAGCTGTCAAAGACGCCCGAGCCAAACAGGTTCGAGCCACGCAGCGGCGAGTGGGACTCGCTCGCTTCCTCCATCATGTAGTTGTGGCCGCGCAGCATGTCCTTGGTATCAATAGTTTCAATGCCCTCGTTCGAGTCCATGCTGTGGCTTGAAGTCTCAATGTAGTCGACCGCATCGATCGTGTCGTGGTGGTGCATGGTCTCAATAAAGTCGACCGAGTCGATTTGGTCGTCGTCGGGCAGGCACCACACCATGCTATTAGGCCGCGACGTCGGACTACTGCTCTCGGACGCCGTGCTGCTGCGTTCGTCCACGGCCAAGTCTTCGCCGCGCTCGGCAATCTCTTGGAGCGGCATGCCGAAAAATCCACCCACGTCCAGTGGGTCCGAGTCCGAGTACGACGACGACACGGACGACCGCGCACTGTCCGAGACGTCAACGTCCCAGCTCTCCGACTCGGTATCGGACCACACGGCCGACTGTGCAAAGTCGTCGACGAGCTCGGAATCGGTTGTCGACGGCGATTCGACGTCACGTCCTTTCCAGGACGACGACGCCTTGACCGCAAACACGGTCGACGCCGTGAGATCCACGGCCGCGAGCGGGTGCACGACGACACCTTTGCCAGTCTCGGTATCATTCACGGCGTCGGCACCGGTCTCGACATTGCGGCCACGCAGATTCACGACGCACAGCACGCAAAACTTGGTCTTGGCAATCTTGAACGTCTTGTGCGTGACCGGCTCGGCCGTGTCGCGTGCGACCGTGCACTTGCGGCACGTCACGTCACCACACAAGCGACAATGGTGGCGGCCACGGGTCGCGCCAAACGCGCGTGTACACACGACGCAGTTGCGACGCGACGCGTTTGGAATCCAGTGCTTCTCGGCCAAGAGTCCACGCTGGCGAATGCGGCGCGCGTCCATGGCCGTGGCCAAATGGCGGCTCTGTGTGAGCAGTGTCTTGACGTACGCGGCCGGCGCCGCCAGCATAAAGTCGTTCTCGACCAGCACAAACATGTGCGTCGTCTTGTCGTCCACGGGCCGCAAGATCTGCACCATTTGCGACGCCATGCGGCGTACCTTGAGTGCGTCCATGCGGAAATCAATATCCGGAATACGCACGGGCAGTGTGACGCGCACACCGACCTCACGGCCGCGACGGTCCGTGCAGTACGTCATGTACTCGACAAAGCACTCGTCGACCTTGGTCGCGAGCAGCGACATTTGCACGACGGTCCACTTGACACCAAAGTACCGGTGCGGCTTATGTGGCGACTGGGACTCGACCGTTTGGATCACATGGGCGTCGAGTGTCGAATGGTTCAGGAACTGGAGCCATTCGAATAGATCGCTGGACGTTTCCGCGTAATGCAACGCCATGAGGTCGCGGTAGTTACCGACCACGTCGCCAATTACTCGGTACTGGGACTTGGTCGTGGAAGGGGGACTAATTGTGTTGCTGTTTGTGGGGACCTCTTGCCGCCAGTAGGCCGTGACATGGTCCTGTGCGCCGATGGTCTCCCACGCATCGCTGTAGGCGCGGCAGCCCAAGACCTCGGACCGGTCGCACTCGTCCAGGGCCTTTTCAATGAGCTGCTGGATCTGCTGCTTGTGCACAAAGAGCTGCACGGGGCTGAGTCGTACACTCGCAAACGCATTGTCGGGCAGTGGGAACTTGGACGACGTCGACGACGAGCGTCGCATGCGACTGGAGGGAGAGAAAACGAAGAACCATACCAAAAAGTAAGTCAATTGGTATACTACTACAGCACATCTACGCACGAGCAACCGTACCGTTTCGATCGCTTGGGGGTCCGCGTGGGCGCCAAGGGCGACATGGTGGTGGCGGTGCGTGCATGCATCGTATATGTGTTAACGGACAAGCCTCGGTCTCTCCCTGTGTGTCTCGAGCGAAAACGATTGTGGCGTTGGGGGGATGCACGGGCGAGCGGACGGAATCGGATCGAATTGGAATGGAGACCGCTAAAACAGTGGACGCTACCCGTAAAGACGCAAGAGAGAGAGGCTGTCGTTGCGCTTGCCCACATTGGGCGGTTCAGAGACTTTCAGGGACCTTCAGCGGATCTGAGCTCGTCGCAGCAGATGGTCTCAACGGGATCGCGTGTCTATTGGAAGAATCGGCAGCTTCAAGCGTGTCCGTAAAAAATGGACAGGGGTTGCTAACCCTTTATCCACTACCCCGTTGACTCTTTGTAAGGACTCTTCAAGTTTGACTGGATGTTGAGATTCGTCGAAACTACATAGTGACATCGTGTTGTTATTCTGTATAACTGACCCAGTGTATGTCACTATCGCGGAGAGTGTGACATTTGATTCGCCAATTTTAGATGAATACTCTGAAAGTGCACATATCAATAATCCTTATAAGGGGTCCTGACTTTCAGTCCAATTCGGGCCAGCGGCGGATGACGATGCCGGTACTGTACAGTACTGAACAGTGAATAGTGGCTGTACCGTAGAATGGGAGGGACGCAGCCATTGCTTCAACAACGAGAGCACCACCAAATGATGGCACGGAGCGAACTGGTCCCCCTCATGCAAACACTCGACTACAGACTGTATTAGGCCACGCGTACCGTGCCATGCCATGTCATGCCGTGCGAGCTCCATTATTCCTTACTGTGAACGCTGTGCCATGGCCATCAACATCATCCAGCCACGACTGGACTGTATCACCCGTCCGATCACTTTATCCATGGCATGGCACCTATCACGGTGTGTGTGTTCCGTAGGAAGGGCCATCCGCCTCTCCTACAGTGAACAGTACTGGACGAAACACTCGAATGTTTCATCGAGAAAGTATGGAGGGTGATGCACGGCATCCGTTCCACCGTTCAGTCTACACTCTTGTATTAATATGACGTAGGAACGATGACTGGCCCCGTGGCATGGATAAATGCCCCATGTCGTAACGTTTTGAATTGAGCAAGGGGGAATTACATGGATGCCTTGCAATTGATCGACACTTGAATCAATTATGCGGATACACCAATAGTCTACTGTTCAGACTCTGTACACTTCCGCACCAGAGTGTTGTGCCTCAGCATCATGGCTGCTGACCTTGGACTCATACAGCGTGGAAAGTACAGCAGAGTGTCTGGTCCCCATCTGGGTGGGGCGTCACGGTGCCCAAGAATCTGAGGCCCTAGATTTCTGGGGCCACTTCGAGTCCACCAGCAGGAGCAACCTAATCAGTCTGATTTGGTTGCTGATTATCAGAGACAGCACATAAAATACAGAAAAATTACCGATAAATACAATACAGAAATGGACAGAAAAGAGACATAAATGGCTCTTTCACGGACGGTTGACAGCAACTAGTGCCTTATCTCTAAACCTTTTTACCGGGAGTCACTAAACACCACTACCCTGAGGCTGCCACAGTCATCATCACGGTGTGTGAATATTGGAATGCGGTCAGGTTGCGGGCTGTGCTCCACGGCGTGCCATGACTTGCATCGTCACGTAAGGTAGAGTACCGCAAAGGAGCTGTATGAATACTCGTACTGCTGGCGTCCGCTTCGTCTCCTGATCACAGTCAGAATCATTACATTTTTCAACCTTGACCCCATGAGACCTAGGAAGCAAACACACTGGCACGGTGAGCCTGGATGCAGGCAGACTGCCTGGCAGCTGTCGCGTGTGGCGGCACCCTTTCTATTCGTGTCTAATTATGGTGTGATGTCTACTCAGTACAGCTCATGCTGTGGCCTCGCTGGGATAGGTCCCGGGGTCGTCGTCGTTCCGCGACGCCAGCGCCAATTGCCGCAGCAGCGCCTCTTGCTCGGCGAGGTTCTCATCAAGCGACCGCGTCGCTCGCGTTGCCAGCAGATTCAAACTGTCGGTGCGGCTCCGCTTCTTCGTAAAACTGTCAAAGGAGTTGCACGTTGACTCGACGGCGTGCTCCACAGCAAGTATCCCTCGGAGCATGTCCTTGGTATCAATGGTCTCGATCCAGTCCGAGGTCCTCTCCACGACCGTGTCTTCGCTACGCTCGGCGATTTCTTGGAGCCGCCGCTCGTACGAGTTGGTCTTGCCACGCGTAATAGACGGACCCGACAACAAGTGCGTGATGTCGGTACAGTCAAAGTCGCCCGTGTACGTTTCCGAATCGCTCTCGGACCGCACCGACCACCGCGTGCCTTCGACCAGTCCATCCATAGACAGGTCGTCCATGCGGCGGTCGGTACTGAACGTGGACGACGCCTTGACGGCAGCGACCGTAGACGCCGAGAGATCCATCGCTGCGGCTTCTGAAGCCGTGTCCTGGCCGCGTAGATTGACAATGCAGAGCACGCAAAACTTGGTCTTGGTGACCTTGAACGTCTTGTGCGTGATCGGCTCGGCCGTGTCCCGTACGACCGTACACTTGCGGCAAATGACATCGCCACACAAGCGGCAGTGGTGGCGGCCCCGTGCGGCGCCAAACGTACGTGCACACACGGCACAACTGCTGCGCGAGGCGTTTGGGATCCAGTGCTTTTCCGCCAGAATGCCATGGCGACGGATGCGGTGCGCGTCCATGGCCATCCGTGTCTGCTGGGTCTGCGCGAGCAGCGTCTTGGCGTACACGGCCGGCGGTGCGTCGTTTTCAGCCAGCACAAACAGACGTGTGGTCTTGTCATTGACTGGCCGAAAGATCTGGACCATGGTGGACGCCATGCGACGCACTTTGAGTGCGACCGTAGTGAGATCAATCTCTGGCATACGGATCGGAAGCGTGACACGCACACCGACCTCTCGACCGCGACGGTCCGTGCAGTACGTCATGTACTCGACAAAGCACTGGTCGACCTTGGTCGCAAACATGGAGGTTTGGAATGCGGCCCACTTGACACCAAAGTACCGGTGTGGCTGGGACGGCGACTGGGACTCGACCGTTTGAATAATGTGGGCGTCCAGTATCGACTGGTTCATGAACTGGAGCCATTCATACAGGTCGTTCGACGTATCGGCATAGTACAGTGCCATGAGGTCGCGGTAGTCGCCGACGACTTCGCCGATCAATCGGTACTGCGATGTCTTGATGCCTGTGGCTGTGAATGCGGCCGGCGT
>JAADVC010000995.1:0-13509 GCA_023334575.1 Pythium volutum | reverse complement strand
TCGTCGTCGTCGTCGTCGTCGCTGTCCATGAACTCGTTGGCCTCGTCGTCGCTGATCTCCAGTCCTTCGTACACCTCTTCTTCCTCCTCTTCTTCGTCGTCGTCGTCGTCCTCGAGCATGTCGTCGTCGTCGCCGTCGCCATTGCCTTTTCGTCGCTTGCTGGCACGGTCCTTTTCGTCGTCGTCCATTTTATTGAGAAACGCCGCGTCGACACCATCGTTGCAAAAGAGCACCGTGTTTAACCGCTGCTTGGCGTAGATTTGGTGGACGTATTTGCGCGAGTTCATGTCAAAGACGTGGACAAACCGATCGAGCCCGACGCCCGCTAGATAGGGCAGCGTCGGGTGGCACGCAATCTCGCGGATCGCGCCGTTCGGGCCAATGTACCGACCCATGTGCTTGAGCGTGCGCAGGTCAAAGACGTCCATACAGCCTGTTGTATCGGCAATGATCACGCGCGTCTCGTCGGGCGTCACGCATAGTGCATTGATCGGGTACTCGCCAAACTCGATTTGCATCACGGGACGCCGCTTCGTGTTGGTGTCGTAGAGACGTACGTGGTGGTAGCCCGTGCCGACGACGACGCGGTGGCCATTGCTTGTGCCCGGTGTCGCCAGGAAATGGAGGTCCTTGACCCACACGGGCACGCGCATGTCAAGCTTATCGTGGGACACGTTCTTGCCCTTGAACACGGCCTGCTGGGTCTCGAGCGACCAGATATTCAGATCACGTTCCTTGCCACCAACAGCGATATGGGTCTGCTCGTTGCCGGGCTGCACACGCATGCGCTCAAGATCACCACCGACGCTGAAACCCGTGGACGCCTTGGCCGTGTTCAATGGGTTCTTGACTGTGACATCACCCGTGTCTGTGCATCGCACGACCGAGCCGTACTTGCTGAGCATGCCGAGCCCGACAGTCTTGCCGCTGGGCACGTCAAACGACCAGTCGGGCGAACGGCCGTTGGCGTCCTTGGTCGTGTGCGCGGCGCCGTACAGCTCGACCACGTCGTTGGCGCGCGCGACGACCACGTTGGCGCGACGCGACGCGTCCTCGTTTTCATCTTCGTACCAGCACGCGCGCTGGATGCCGCGTGCTCGCGCCTGCGGCTCATTACGGCTCGAGATCACGCGCTGCTCATTCTTCTCGAGCTCAATGGACTTGAGCAGACCAGTCTCGTCACCCACGATCACGCGCATGCTGGGGCTTCTTTGGGGGCGAAATGGGGAATTTGTCGGGAAATGAGCTCGTCGATGACTGGCGACGACGTTGGGCAAAGATTATTAGCCAATCATGTAACTTTGACAAATTTTAATTGGCTGAAATGTGACAAAAATGAATGTTGCGCAAAGGTACCGAAGGCGACATGGCTACATTTATGATCAAATTTTTAGCTCCTCTGCCTGCTCACTCACCTGAATAAGTGTGCTGTAGCCCTCGGCACTATTTACGATTCCCAGTCATCAGCGTCTATGGTGTCCGGGTTGACTAGCCAGTCGGACAAGAATTGCTCGGGTACTGTACTGCGAAGTAGTAGGTCTTGGTTCGATGGGGAGGCTACGGAATGCTGGTGGAGATCCTCCGCCTGGCCACTTCGCACGGCCTTGCACGCGTGGGACGAGATTCTTGACAGCGAGTTCCATGCGCATGGTCAGCGCCTTGAAGACTTTGTGCCTCCGGTTGCGTTCATGAGGAGTGGGTGGTTGGTCGAACTGGGTCGTCTATGAAAAAAAACGCAAATTGGAATGGATGACTAATGCGAGTGACATCGTCTGATGGTCTCACCTGTTGGACCGCGGAAGCTATCCGTGCTTAGGCTCCTTCCTGTATTTCATGTATTAGTAGTACATCGGTTGAAGGTCAAGTGAGTTGAGAGACTAGTACTTAGTATTGGTTTTTACGTAAAGATGCGTTTGCGCTGTTCTCACAGACGACCACTGACGAAATGAGCCATGCGGGGTCTGGTCGTTGTGGTCGTCATTGTCCGTGGCCTGTCTAGTGCGGTTCCGATCTATTCCTTGGGCGTGTACGCCGGGAACGTCGTGTAACCCTGAGCACCGCCTTCCGCGGTCCAGTAGTCGGCGTAGGTGGCGTCCGGGTTGAGCGGCCAGTCGTTCTGGAAACGTTCCGCAAGATCCGGGTTCGAGATGTAAAGACGACCAAACGACACCAAGTCGGCAGCGCCACTGCGGACAGCACCCTCGGCAATGTCGCGCGTGTAGCTGTTGGTCGCAATGACCGTGCCGTTGAACACCTTCTTGATGTCAAAAGCCGTCACGAGACGGCCCTTGTCGTGGTAGCCAAAGCCAAAGCCATCGAGGATCGCAATGTACGCGAGGTCGTGCTTGTCGAGCTGCGCAGCCGTGTACGTGAACTGCTCAAAGTTGTCGGCACTGCCCATCTCGGCAAAGCCGCCGTTGGGGGAAAGACGCACACCAATGCGGTCCGACGACCAGTCCTTCTTAATGGCCTCAACGACCTCGAACAAGAAGCGAGCGCGGTTCTCGATCGAGCCACCGTACTTGTCGGTACGCGTGTTGGTGCTCGACTGGAGGAACGTGTCAATCAGGTAGCCGTTGGCCGCATGGACATCGACGCCGTCGAACCCGGCCTGCTTGGCGAGCGCCGCGCTCTTGCGGTAATCCTCGACAATAGCGGCGACCTCGTCGGTCTCGAGCGCACGCGGCACCTCGTACGGTGCGTGTTCGCCCTTGCTGTTGCGCAGCTGGCCCTGCGAAATGCCAATCGCCGAGGCCGCGACCGTTTCGTTCTTGGGGTTGAAGCTCGAGTGCGATTGGCGGCCCATATGCCAGAGCTGGAAAAAGATCTTGCCACCCTTGGCGTGGACACGGTCCGTGACCTTTTTCCAGGCCGTGACATGGGCGTCCGTGTACAGTGCCGGCGCGCCGTACCAGCCAAAGCCTTGCTCGCTAATGGCCGTGGCCTCGGTGATGAGCAGACCGGCACCGGCGCGCTGCTCGTAGTAGAGCTGGTTGAGCTCAGTCGGCTCCCGTGTAACCGTGTCGGAACGCGCACGCGTGAGCGGACCAAACACGATGCGGTTCTTGAGCACGAGGTCCTTGCCGATCGTGTGGGGCGTGAAAAGCTTGTAGTCGGCGGTCGCGCTCATGATGACGTAGAGTGGAGGAAGGGTGGGAGCTTGCTGCTTGGGAGATTGCTTGTCTTGGGGGGAAAGAGGCGAATTGCAAAGTGAGCTGCTGGGATTCCAAGTGACCCCGTCGCTGGGGAGCTCCCTGGAGATTCAGGAAGCTCGAAAGATGAAGGCTGCCACAGTGGCAGCTGCATTCGGTGGAAGCTATCTTTGATACTGGTATCTGCACCCACCATCGTGGCTAACAACCCGTGACAGTGATTAATACCGGGTAATGGCTGACGGCCCGTCAGTGACGGGTCGCTTCAAGTTCACTTCGCTTCGATTATTGGATAGGAACATGAAGGTGGAATATTACGCAAGCGCGCCTGAATGACGTGGAAGAAAAAATCACTGGCTGCTGACGAAGTGTGTTGGACGCACGCCATTGGACGAGGACACGCGATGCCCTCGTAATCGGCGTAGTATTCTAGATCAAATTGAAAGATACTTATATAGCGATGTTGAACCTGCGAAGGAGCCCAATGTGTTCGTATTTGGATAAAGACGTACAGCGAATTAAGCTTTTATTAGAGTACTTGAAGGACAGGCGTGACCGTGGATCAGTATATCTTTCTTTGTCGCTGGAAAAAAATTGATGATCGCCACTTCGCAGTCAACCCAATTCGCAACGACTCGCGATCTTTGCAACGCCAAAACAAATGGGTTTAAACCTCCGTCACAGATTGTGAACGAGTTCTGTATCCGTCGTATCTCTGTGCTCTGGATACAGTACCAGTGTTTCCGACTGCACGGTAGTACCAGGTACGGTAGCTCGAGTCCGCCAGATACTGTTTAGTACTACCAAAATCGAGGGCGACGACGTGGTCAATGCTTCTGCACTCATATTTGTAGTGTTTGTGTAAAAGCATGGGCGGGTTTCTCCGCCCTGAGTTGCGTCCTTCCACTACGTTTTTACCTGGCGACTTGGGACAAGCGTAACGCGCCAAAATCAAGAGTGATCCTGGCAACTCCATAATATGGAGTTGTATGGAGTTGCCTTAGACCCTGGCAAACAGAAGTATCCGAATGGATTAAACCTCAAACGGAGTTACGGTCCTAGGCGTCTTCAGGGCGATCTTAGCTATCGATTGAGCCTTTCAAACTTTCCAAAAGTCGAGTTGTTGACGAGATATCGATTTTTTTCGGAGCCACCAATCTATGTCGTCAAAATTTGTGAACTTTTTTTTTCATTCCGACTTGGTTACTTTTTTATGCTAAATCTCGTCATTACTAGTATGTCAGATTGGCTAGTTCTTCTCTAAAACTAGTCCATTTTGAACATGTTTGGTCATTTTTGCACCAGTAGGTGTATGGAGTACTGAAACTTTGATCACCCATTCCCATAAAAGTAGGGTTTTCTACAAATTATAAGGTCAAACTTTGAATGCGTTTTACAAAACCCCTCAAAAACATGGTTCTGATACGTTTGTTTGCCAGGGTCTCATATGAAGAAAGCAGTCTGTTATAGAATCTGTATTGCACCCATGGCTGTTTTAGAGACAGCATATTTCGTGCTCCCGCTAACAGACGAGATGCAGTCTTCTGTCTAATTTCTGACGGGCAACCCTTCGCGCCGCTCCCACCTATCCCGTGGGCGTGTACGCCGGGAACGTAATGGAGCCGTCGGCACCGCTCTCCGAGTCCCAGTAGTCGGCGTACGTCGCATCGGGGTTGAGCGGCCAGTAGTTCTGGAAACGCTCGGCCAAGTCCGGGTTCGAGATGCAGAGACGACCAAACGAACCCATGTCGGCGGCGCCACTGCGGACAGCACCCTCGGCAATGTCACGCGTGTAGCTGTTGGTCGCAATGACCGTGCCGTCGTAGATCTTCTTGATGTTGTACGCAGTGACGAAGCCGCCCTTGTCGTGGAAGCCAAAGCCAAAGCCATCCAGAATCGCAATGTACGCGATCTCCTGCTTGTTGAGCTACGCCGCCGTGTACGTGAACTGCTCAAAGTTGTCGGGGCTGCCCATTTGTTTGGGCAAAGCCACCGTTCGGCGCGAGACGAACACCAGTGTGGTCGGCCGGCCACTCCTTCTTGATGGCGTCGACCATCTCCAAGAGGAAGCGCGCACGGTTCTCGATCGAGACACCGTACTTGTCCTTGCGGTGGTTCGTGCTCGACTTGAGGAACGTGTCGACCAAGTAGCCGTTGCCAGCGTGGACCTCGACGCCGCCAAAGCCGGCCGTCTTCGCAAGGCCGCACCACTCTTGGAATAGTCCTCGACAATCGCAGCGACCTCGTCGGTCTCGCGCGCACGCGGCACCTCATACGGCATGTGTTCGCCCTTGTTGTTACGGAGACGGCCTTACGTAATGCCAATCGCCGACGGCGCAACGATCTCGTTCTTGGGGTTGAAGCTCGAGTGCGCCTGGCGACCCATGTGCCAGAGCTGCAAGAAGATCTTGTCGTCCTTGGCATGCACGCGGTCGACGACCTTTTTCCAGGCGGCCTCGGTGTCCAGCGCCGGCGCGCCGTACCAGCCGTGGCCCTGGTCGCTGATGCCCGTGGCCTCCGAGATGAGCAGACCGGCGCCGGCGCGCTGCTCCTAGTAGATCTGGTTGATCTCGTTGGGCTCACGGGTATCCTTGTCGGAACGCGCACGCGTAAGGGGACCAAACACGATGCGGTTCTTGAGCACGAGGTCCTTGCCAAGCGTGTGGGGCGAGAGAAGCTTGTAGTCGGCGGTCGCGCTCATCGTGACGTGGGGTGGGTCAGGTGGGCTGCTTGGAGATTGCTTGACTTGAGGGAAGGGGGTAAATCGCAAAGTGAGCAATTGCGGCAAGTGAGATCGTCGGTCCTGAGGGAGGGGCTCAGGTGACGTTCCTAGCCAAAGATTCTTCAGCTGGAAAGCTGCGGTCATTCATGAGTTGACGGGCTACCTGGTGACGCAAGCTTCAATCCGAAGCCAGCGGAATACGTAAGCGGGTTGCGTGGTTTTTTCCGGGTGCACGGCCTGCTGACGTGGCGAAGGTGAAGCGAGCCATTTGTGGACGTCCCATCGAAACCGGGTTTACCAGAATCGAAGATCCAGCAACGGATCTCGTTCAAATCATAACCCAGTATGTTTTTGTAATATTAATATAATACCGATTAGTCTAATAATGCGAACTTAGTTTTTGTAAAGTTCGCTCTGTAAAATGAACAAACATATGGTTCGCCTTAACTGCGCGTCATAATCAGCGTCACAGATTCACTGCTCGGATTTTGCTCAACGAACCATCATTCTCAAAGTGTAGCCATTTAAGACCATCACCATGGGCAGCAGTCATTCGAAATCCACTTGAGACCATCACTATGGCCACCATATCGAAAACATGGGCTCCAATCTTGAAGTTTGATTGTGCTAATGGGTTACAAAATCTCTCTGACCTAGACCTCTACATAGAGGCCATGCAGTAGAGCTCTAGGAAAGACACCAGAATGGGATGACTGTGCGTCGAAATGCTCCCTCTTCCCCAGCCGAATCATAGAGTCATGGTGGGCTTGACAGGAGGCGTGTTCCCCCACTGTATGGTTTCGTTTCGTTGATGGTCGGCCCGCCGCATCGCGGAGGTCGGATCTTTTGTATTCATTGTGCAATTTGCCAACAACAAGCAACACCCCAAGCAACCCCAAGGAACCCCAACCCACTAACACCCAGACACTATGAGCGCGACCGCCGGTTTCAAGCTCTTCACGTCGCTGACGCTCGGCATCGATCTCGTGCTCAAGAACCGTGTCGTCATGTCGCCCATGACGCGTGCGCGTTCTAACACGAAGACCCGTGAAGCCAATGAGCTTAACGAACTCTACTACGAGCAGCGCGCTGGCGCGGGGCTCATCATCACCGAGGCCACGGCCATTAGCGAGCAAGGCCATGGCTGGTACGGCGCGCCGGCGCTGTACACGGAGGCCCACGCAGTCGCATGGAAGAAGGTCGTGGACCGCGTCCACGCCAAGGACGGAAAGATCTTTGCGCAGCTCTGGCACATTGGCCGTCAGTCTCACGCGAGTTTCAACGCCAAGCACGAAGTCGTCGCACCGTCGGCGATCGCCGTGCCCTCTGGGCAGATCCGCGATGTCAATGGGGACCATGCATCCCTCCAAGTTCCGCGTGCGCTCGCGACCGACGAGATCCCGGCCATCATTGATGATTACCGCAAGAGTGCTGCGCTTGCCAAGCAAGCCGGTTTTGACGGCGTCGAGCTCCACAGCGGGAACGGCTATCTCATTGATACCTTTCTCCAGTCGAGCACCAACACGCGTACGGACCAGTACGGTGGTTCCGTGGAGAACCGCGCTCGGTTCTTGTTGGAAATCATTGACGCTGTCAAGAACGAGTGGCCGTCGGGCCGCATTGCCGTGCGCCTCGCTCCCAACGGCGCCTATGCCGGCATGGGCAGCGCCGACAACTACGAACAGTTCACGTACACAGCGACGCAGCTCGACAAGTTGGGTCTCGCGTACGTTGCGATCCTCGACGGCACGGGATTTGGACAGCACGACAAGGGCCGCCTTGTCACGGCGTTTGATATTAAGAAGGTGTACAGCGGCCCAGTCATTGCCGGCGTGAGCTACACGCGTGACATTGCCGAGGGCGCCGTGCGTAGTGGCGCAGCGGATGCCGTGCAGTTTGGCCGCCTCTACATCTCGAACCCCGACTTGGCCGAGCGTTTCCAGAACGACTGGCCGCTAAACGCGGACGCGACTTACCCAGACTACTGGACCCCGGAAATGGGTGCGCAGGGTTACACCACGTTCCCAGCGTACACGCCCGAGGGAAAAGCGGATCCGATCCCATAAGTGTACGGTATGTACCCACAGAGCTGGCCGCGACAAGAAACAACGAGGAGAAATGAATTAGTGCACTGGAGATTACCTTCAAATCGTTAGCGTGAACTCGCAATACATATTCAAAAAATATACTACGTAGTGATCGCAGAATGGTCATTGTTGACGTTACCGGCGCACTGCTTCTTCTGTATAGATTCTAGACATGGCGAACGTAAGAGAGACTAGCAGTGGAAGCGATGGAACCATGTCCATGTTGGACACGAAGCAGTTTCGTCCGAATCTTCTATTCCATCGATTCGCTTACCACGCCATAGTAGCGCCGTTGTAGCGGATAAACGTGCCACTGTCGTTCTCGTTCACTTCGGCTAGCACCTTGCTGAGCCCGGCGACGCTTTCGTCGGTCGTGATCTTGCCCGTGTGGGACGTTCCGTCCGTCTTGACGTACCCCGGGTGGACCGCGACCACCGTGATCTTGTCCTGTTTCAAATCGAGCGCGAGACTGGCGGTGATCATGTTGAGCGCAGCTTTGGAGGCACGATACGCGTATAGACCGCCGCTGTGGTTGCCCGCGATGCTGCCCATGCTCGTCGACATGTTGGCGACCACGGACGAGCCGGCCTTGGCGACAGCCGCCCGCAGGTGGGGCAGAAATGCTCTCGTCACGAGAAACGGACCAACGGCGTTCACCTCGTATTCAGCGACAAACGAGACCTTGGTCACAGTGACCAGTGGTTCGAGCTTGCTCATGCCGGCATTGTTGATGAGCAAATCGATTGGCTCGCCTTCGAGCTGCTGGGCGGCCGCGAGGATCGACGCCTCGTCGCTTGCGTCTAACTGTACGAGCTTGTACGGCTTGAGCGCCTTGAGTTTGTCGGCCGAGTCCAGGTTGCGTGCCGTGGCAATGACGTTCCATCCGTTCTGAATGTAGAGCTCGACGAGCGCGAAACCAATGCCACGCGTCGCACCAGTAACGAGTACAGTCTTCTTTTGGTCGCCCATAGTTTGTTGCGGTCGCGCTTTGTTGGTTTGGTGTTGGTGTTGGTTTGCTGCTAGGAGTTGGTAGATTGCAAAGTGATTGAGGACGCAGAGAGAGAATGATCATCCGATGGCGTACGCTTTCACTTTCTCGCATTTCAGAGGGTGACAGTCGCCTGACAGTCAGGCGACTGTCACCCTCTGAAATGCAGTCAGGCTGACTAGGCTAGGTCTCACAATTTCATCTGACAAAGATTCTAGAGTGCTCGCTATTTCAGTAAGCCGGATATTTTAGATGGAGGTTATTCATCCGTGTACTGAAACACCAATGGTTGCTGGACGGGCGACATTGTCAGGCTGCCATGCTGGCATTCACCAAATCTCATTTGCGAATGGGGATGATAATGAGGAATACTAAATGACGTGCAAACGTGAACTGTGTTTTCATTGTTCTGGCTTCAAGTCATCCCCAGGTGGGCCGCAAAACATGTCCGATTTGCGACGTGGAAGAGATTCCGGCTCGGGTATCACTGAGCAGCCCATGGCAGCGCAGGCGTTCCCTGGCGTCCGCCTTTTTAACGACCCAATGCAACTGAGAGCAGTGGTCGGAACTAGACTCCAGCTGCATCAACCCCTCGCATTCGAGTGTCACGACCAATACGAGATCGCCCGCACTACCGCACTACAATCTTGTTGGCGCCGCCACCACGGGCGACAATAGCCAGCGTCGGCGGCTCCACAAGCTTCTGTAAGGATACGTCGAGAGGCTCCCGCCGATAAAATCAGCAGGCACATTTGCTTTGGATTAATAATCTAATGATTCAAAGCCGTGTCACGCGTGTACGCGACGTTGGCCATGACCGTGCCCTTGAAGTTGACCTTGGCGTCCAGGAGCGCCACCAAACGGCCCTTGTCGTGGGCGCCCCAGCTTGGGTGAGCGTCCAGCAGCGTCAAGTACGCGAGCTTGTGCTGGGCCAACTCCACAAACTGGTCATAGTTGTCCGGGCTTCCCGAAGGTGCCGTTGGGCGACCACTCGGCAGAAAGCGCGTAACCACCTTGGATTCAGGGTATGATCACCTACAAAACAGGAAGTCTGTCAGCCCGCCACGTAAGATCACGTATCCAGACGTGGGCCACACACCGAACCAAGCGAGCGAGCCTTACGCGTGCATGCAAGCCATCCATGGCAATAGACGTCCCCACGAGCGTCACTGTTGGAAACCGCTATTTAAACAACACGATTCACGCGTCGTGCTTCTCAGGCCTCATTCTGCAATTTGCATATTCGCAACAAAGCACTACTCGCACCGTTCACGCGCAGCCGCGCTGAGATTGAAAGCCATCTCCCCGACGACCTCAACGTCGCGCAGCGCGCTGGCGCCAGGCTCATCATCACGGAGGCCACGGCCATCAGCAAGCAAGGTTTTGGCTGGTACGGCGCGGCCGCGCTGTACAATAACGCGCAAATACTTGGCTGGCGCAAGGTTACCGACGCGGCCCATGCAAAGCAGAGTCGGGGGCTGAGGAAGCTCTCGGCTCGGAGGCAACCGACTTGGTGTCGTCTGGCCGCGCGTAGATTGCAAACCCGGACCTGGCCGAGCGCCTCCAGAACGACTGGGTGATTGTCGAGGAAGCAGCGCGTTGTTGCCGTATATCGTATGTAGCACACTGGAGGTAAAAAACAACATTTTATAGATGTCGCCTACCCATCTGATCTGCTATGCCGTTGTAATAATCCGACGCAACTGTAGCCATGTTCTACGTAGTAGTACTTTGCCCATCAGCCTGCAACTGTGGCCGTGTGGAACTCTGGTCAATTTTTGGCCCCGGGACTATACCACTTCCAAATCTTTGCGGTACTCTCTACAGTAGTTAATGAAGATGCATTTACTCCTCCTTCTTTGCGTACGCTGGGTACGGCGTGTACCCTTCAGCGCCCTTGCTCGACTGCCACCACTCGTCATATGGCGCGGTCGCTTCCAACAACCAGTTGTGCCGGAAACGCGCGACCAAGTCGGGGTTTGATATGAACGGACGCGCAAAGCACACGGCATCCACTGCCCCACTACGCACAGCGCCCTCGGCAATGTCACGCGTGTAGCTGCTGCTCGCCATGACCGAGCCGTTGAAGCCTTTCTTGATGTCAATGGCCGTCACTAGGCGACCTTGGCCATGGTAACCAAAGCCAAAGCCGTCGAGGACGGCAATGTACGCGATCTCCTGCTTGTCGAGCTGCGCGGCCGTGTCCGTGAAGTGCTCGTAGTTGTCGGCGCTGCCATGTCGGCAAAGCCGCCGTTGGGCGTGAGACGTACACCGATACGGCCCGCCGGCCACTCCGTTTTGAGGGCTTCGACAATCTCCAAGAGAAAGCGCGCTCGGTTTTCGATGGAACCACCATACTACTTGTTCGTGCGGTGGTTCGTGGCCGACTGGAGGAACGTTTCGACCAAGTACCCTAGTGTAGGAGATCACAGGGACTGGGAGCAAGTCTAGCTCATGTGCCCACAATAGTGGAACTGAACCCATCACCATCTTGATGCCTCTGGACTTGGATAAAATAGAGCACGAAGACGGTAGTGTTGCCTCTCGCACTTCGCCTCTCTCCCATGCTGGCCTCGTCGTCCGAAGACAGGCAAACGTGCCAGCGGGGATCACTCTACAACTTCACACACAGAATAAAGCCTTTCTGCATGTATTGAGAGAGCAAGCGATAGTATTGTGGGATCGCAGACCTCGCCCACTAGGCCAATCAATCGCGCGCATCGTCGAGGACTACCGCAACGGCGCATTGCTAGCAAAGCAGGCCGGTTTCGACGGTATCAATGTTCGCGCGGCCAATCGGTACATAAGTAGTACTTGACTTGCGTGCGTTCACAGTGGCTCGATACTTCATTGGAAATGGCGAGACTGCCATGCCAGCATAATATGGTGACATGCGTTCATATTATGAACGCTTGTCAGCCATTCCATCGTGATTATGTGATCACAAAGTGTACCCATTTGGCCAGATGACACGCTGGCGAAATTCATCCAAATGATGACGGAATCAATCAACTTCCAGACAGTCCCCGTATCCGGCACATTATTCTGCCCTTATTTTCACCAGGGAACAACTAGGGTATTGGCACGCTGTACGAAGTAGCACATTCAGCGTTCCACTTGAGATTGAGATTGAGCGCGAGGGTGGAAGCTGGCAAACAGGTTTCATCTGTACGTACGATGCTTGAATGAACCCTAACGTCTACAGCCGCACAAGCTGCCGATATTGTATGGCACGAAGTCGGTATTCGCAATGACGACGCTGCCATACCAGAAGGAGTATCTCCTGTTCGCACCTGCTCGTACGGCTGCGCCAACGGCATTGTCAATGTTGACGACGCCTTCGCCAGAGGGAGGGGGGCAGATCTGCCCGGCTAGTCGTGCCAGCGTTACTAGATGTCATCCTGGACTCGACCGAACGATGGCGAATCAAATTGCGCGCGCACCGCCTAGTCTACTTGCCCAGATGCAAGTCGGTTCGCCAATGCTGCCGGAGAAAGAGGACCGTACGCGTTGTAATATAGGCTCGCTCAAACGATGCCAAGTCGACGGCACCCCGTACTGAGCGCTGCCTCGGCCATGTCGTGCGTGTACCCAGCATTCAGCATTACTGTGCACTGTTGAGCTGACGTCCAACAGCGTCACCAAGCGTTCCTTGTCGTGGAAGCCGACGCTAGTTGGGTCGGTCCACAAGCGCCAAGAACGCGAACATGTGCTTGCTCAGTTCTTGTGTCGTGAACACAAACTGTTCACTGTTGTCGCGACTGCCCTCGCCGCCATAGATGCCGTTCGGCTGGAGTCGTTGAGACTGCAGGGGAGATGGTGCTCGACCCCGGCGCGGTTCTTGGGCGCGAGATCGTTGCCGAGTGTGAGCAGTGTGAAGAGCTTGGAGTGGGCAGTCGGGATTATAGTACCGTGGAGGTGTTTTGTTGTCGAGGATGCAAGTTGCAGAATGAGCCGAGACTTGACGAGTGCGACGCGCGAAGAAATGGGCTAGTATTTCTACGGGTCCGGTCGGCGGTCTGGTCTATATGACAGTGCAGTGAGTGACGAGGGGTTGGGTTACGCACTTGACGTGTGTTCAGGCAAGGCGACGTCAACGTAGGGATTTTTTGTGATTTGGGATCGGCCGTGATTAGTAGCTCTTGTCTGTGGATGACTCGGGCCACTAATCACGCACCAAACCTTACAAGGATCCCTCCGTAAACTATGTCGAGAAAGACCAAATTGACTTCTGCATAGCTCCAGTCGGAGGACAGAGGTAAAGTGGGAACGCAAGCAGTCATCAGGACGTTGTGCCTTTTCCGAAACGACTGCAGCCGACTCTGTACGCACATTTTGGCAAATATAATGGGACAAGGTGGGTGGGCTGTTTACTGTTCAAACAGTGGGCTACTAAACATCCAAATGATAAAGGCATCGATCACTTCAGAAACGGAATACCATACCATGCGCACGCGTGCTGAAGTCTCTATCCTCATCGACGGAGGCTCCCGCTTGCGCTGTCCTTAGGTCACGTACGTGAGCACTATGCCCTGCTGTGGAACCGTCCTCTTCCCTGAC
>JAADVC010000994.1:0-13511 GCA_023334575.1 Pythium volutum | reverse complement strand
GTCCATCTCGGGCAGCAAATCGTCTTCCAAAAAGTCGTCCATCGTAAAAACGTCTTCCTCTTTCTCGTCGAGCTTGATCTCCACGTCGACGGCAACCAGTCGGTCCATGATGAGCGCGAAAATACGCTCCTGCAGACCCGGTACGTATTTGGACAATTGCAGCACGTTCCGTAAGTACGCGGCCTGGAACGGGCCGTCGAGACGCTTGTGTGGGAAATGCTCAACGACGACGGGGAACAATGCGTTGGTCGCGGTCGGCGCCAGCTTGAGCACGCGCTTCAGTGTCGCGTGGACGTCGTCGTATCGCTCTTGGAACCGCTTTTCCAAATCGATGGGTGGAGCCGTCACGGCGGCGGCTGTCGGTGCCGCCACAACGGGTGCACCAAACGAGCCACCGATGGAGATCCGGCCAGCGGGCCGCACGGGGGCTGCTGGTGGTGCCACTGCCGCAACAAGTGCCGGTGGTAATTGTTGTGGACGGTTCAAATTCCGCACAAGCATCTGCAGCGCCGGCAGCACGTACACTGTGTTGGACGACACGAGGTAGACGAGGAACCGCGTGTAGGCGTCAATCTCTTCGCGCGCGCCGAGAAAGTCAAACTTGAAGAGCACGTCGAGCAGCTGGTGGTAGGCCTTGGTTTCCTTGGCCATGGTCGAGATGCATCGCGGCAGTGCCAGGAAAATCTTGCGGCGCGTCGCAGCGTCCGACTTGCCGCTCGATGGGTTGAGTTGCTGGATGAGAAACTGGTAGCTCGTCGCGTTTCCCTTGAGCATGAGCTCGAGCGCATTCTCAATAAACTGCTGGAGCGTCTGCAGGTCCGCCTCCGGAACGATCGTCTCCATAGAGGCCAGGGGCACCGCGTGGGGCGGCGAGAGCGAACGCGTCGTCGAGGCCATGACGAAGCGAGCACGGCGTTCCAGCCATTTGTTCAGAAAGGCATCTCAGAGGACTGATGGTTGATTGGTCATTAATGGTGCTGCTACTCATTGGGTAAAAGTTTTGCGTTTTAGCCAATCATACGAAGGCACTGCTGAAAATACCGGTGTGGACATCGGTAATTACCGTTTCAAGCTGCAAGCGACCATCACTCGTATTGCCGTCCGTCATGGTGGCGTGGAAAATCCCGGCGAGCCTCACGCGGGACGAGGGCAACCGCCATAAAAAAAAGGAAATCAGTCTGCGGATGGAGCCTCCTGCGCGAGCGTCTGCTGCGACCGCCGCCGTGGATACGGCTCCGGATCGGATAGGAGGAGAAGGCGAGGGTGTGCTGCCGGGCGTGCTCGAAATCGCCGCGTCAAACGGCCACGTGGGGTCTTCGGACGACGCTGGGAATGTGGACGGCGGCGGCCTGCACGGCGTCGACACCAGTGACCGTCCGCTGCCGTCTCCACCGCACAAAGCACTTCCCTCCGCGTCCCTCGACGCCCACGATAACCGCACGCGGCAGTTTGCGTTCGCGATCGCGTCGCTGCGCATGTACAACCCGAAATTCCGGCTGACACCCGAAGTGGTCGAGATCATGCGCGCGTTTTTCGACGATTTGCATCCGGACGGTCAGGGCACCGTGGCGGTACAGTCGCTCTTCCAAGAGATCGAGCGATTGGACCCCCACAAGGAGCTCGTGTCGGTCGAAACGCGGCAGCTCATGCGCAAGGACATGAGCGAGCGCGCGCTCGACGAGCGGATTGACTTTGACGCGTTCTGCGCGTGGGTCATGCGCTGGAAAGAGACGAGTCCCATGTCGATCCAGAACATGTACACGTCGTGGGCCAAGCAGCTCACGGTCATGGACTTTGGACTGAGCGAGGGCGACGGCATGTTTGTCGTGCCTTCGGACGAAGAACTGCCGCGCGACCAAGACGAATTGCGCTTCCAACTGTCCAAGTTGCTGCATCGCCGACGCGACACGCGCGCACTGCGGATGCGCCCGTCGAAGAAACCGCCGTCGGCGATGGATACTCTTGTTGACGAAGCCGGAAGCGATACGAAGGTGACGCAAACGCGGTCGATGGTGGACGACTTTGCCGACGATAGCGTGCGGATCACGACACCGGAAGCCGACGATGAAGACCAAGTGATTGAGCGCGAGGATGAACACGACTCCAAGAAACAAGCGCCGCCTGGGGTGCTGTCCAAGCACTCTATGATGACCGTCTCCAAGTCATTTGTCGCCGGCGGGCTTGCTGGGATGGTCGCCAAGTCGGCGCTCGCGCCGGTCGATCGTATCAAGCTCATGTTCCAGGTCAGCGACAAGCGGTCCTTCAGCTTTCGCAGCGCGTTCCATTTGGCCAAGGAGATTTACGTGCAAGACGGGTTCCGTGCGTTATTCCGTGGGAATACGCTCAATATCATTCGCGTCGTGCCGTACGCTGGCGTGCAGCACTCGAGCTTTGACTTTTTCCGGCGTCAGTTCCACGCATACAACATTAAGCACGCTCACACGAGGCCAAACCGTGACGTGACCAAGCTCTCGAATCTGCAGCTCGTCACGGCCGGCTCGCTAGCGGGCGGGTTGTCGCTCACGCTGTCGTATCCGCTCGATTTGGTCCGTGCGCGGTTCATGGTGCAGCACGGCAAGCACAACTTCAAGTCGATCCACGAGGCCGTGCTGCAAATGTACCGCGTCGACGGCGCACGGTCGTTCACGCGTGGGCTGCTGCCGTCGCTCATGGGTACGCTCCCGTACACGGGCATTGGCTTTACGCTCAACGAGAAGTTCAAGCACTGGATGCTCGACCTGCAGCAGCGACGCGCGCTCCATCCGGACGACGCACCCGAGCGACTCCACCCGTTTTCGAAACTTCTGTGCTCGTACTTGGCGGCCTGCATCGCCCAGACTGGTACGCTTTTACTCATTGGGAATCGAACTTGTCGATGACTGGCTCTGATTTTGATTGTGCTTTGGACAGCAACGTATCCCATGGACACGATCCGGCGGCGCATCCAGACTGACGGCTTTGTGACGGGCAATGGGAAGAAGCTTCGCTACACGAGCATCACGACGACCGCGCGCATTATTATCGCGAACGAAGGCTGGCGAGGGTTCTTCAAGGGCGTCACAGTCAACTGGATGCGGGTACGTTTCTTTGGCATGAACCCAGTAATCTGGATGTTCTTCTTGACTGACAGGGCTTTGTCTTTCTATGGACAGAGTCCGCTTGCCACGGGTATCAGTCTAACGGCATACGATCTCCTGAAAGACGTGCTGGGCGTCGAACAAGTTGCGTGAAAAAGGATTTATGGTACGTGCTTCATAAAATGCCAAATAGAGACACACGAGTCAATCACAATCCCAAGAGGACTATTCACATGAAGAGGCGAATCGGCATTATTTGCTCGGCTCTCATTCTACCTTCCGCTCGGCGATCAGCAACAGATCATTTAGGTCCTGCTCGGCATTCATCCCGCCAAAGACCAGCAATCCCTCGGTCCGCTTGTCGCGTGAGTCACATGTCACGGGGAGTCTCACAGCACATCCGCAGTGACCAAAGCGTCCAGCGATCGCCGCATTAACTCCCTTGGTCTCAGGCTTACCAGCTTCCTGTTCCTTGTGAGAAAACGACTTTGCGCGAAGCCAGGTCTCTTCGTCATCCGCGTACTCCCAGCAGTCGTCTCGGATCGCACTGCCGTCAAAGCCGCCAAAGCTCACGACCACATTGCCCAAAGTCGCTGCCACGTGGGAGCACCGGTTCCACTCGCAGATCGGCACGAGCTGCCATTCCCACGTCGCCACGTCGAGCACGGCCATGTCGGTGCACACATTACCGTCTCGGTTCCTTCCACCGCTAAATAGCACCGTCGTTGGTGTCAAAAACGACGCCGCGTGAAGCTCACGGGCCTCTGGGATCTCCAAACCAACGCAGTCTCGGCGTTCCCACCGGAAGGGAGCCTCACGGTCTTCGATGGGGATGTGGAGAATAAACACGTCATCAAACGCGCCGGCTTCGGGGGACGAACCACCATAGACGAGGATACGTTCGTGATTTTCGTTCGCTGGTAGCTTGATAGCTGCATGGGCGTTACGAGCGCCGGGCATCCACCCTTCGACGAGCGGCTTGGTCCATCGCTGTGTCGCAGTGTCGAGTACATAGATGTCCTCGTACAGCACACACTCGGCAGCATTCATGCCGCCAAACACGACGATGCGGTCGCCAATCGCCGTTGCCGAGTGGCCACTTCGCGCTGAGAGGACTTCACCAGTGGGTATGATTTGGGTCCACTGCATTGCCGCTGGTGTCATCATTCGAATTCGAATCAATTTCGTCAACAACGAATGCAGGAGGAGACATGCCAGCGAACGTACCCAAATCAAACTGGTAGACGTCGCCAAAGCTTTGTGCCTCTCGATTGGCGCCGCCAATGAGATATAAGCCACCACTCTTCACCTACACGACATAGTTTATTCTCTGTCAGGACCGAAATACTGAAGAATTTGGGAAAGGCCGTGGCGCACCTGCGTGAGCGTTGCGCCACCACGAGGCTCTGGCTCTTTGCATTTGCCATGGCCACTGCACGCGACCTGCAGCGACTGTATACTGTGTGTCGCCAGACGCCGCGTCGTGTCACTCTCACTCTGGTTGTTGCCCATACTCCCTCTTGTGGTAATGGGCCGCTGAAGAGGTGGCACCTTTTTTCCAGTATCGAACGTATCATGAAAGGTCGTCCACCCTCGCTCTAGTGACATAAGTGTTAGTTGAGCAACACTAGCGCAACATGAAGTGGAGCTCTAAAAAAAGCGAAGCCATGTTGGGCAAAGGCGAGCGGCCATACCACCACGAGTCACCACGGCCAGAAGAGACTGGAGCATCATGGACGCATGTATTGCTCGCGGTGGGATCTCCCACGTACTCTTGCACGCGCGCGCGTCGCTCAAGAACCCATCGCGTCCGTTCACACCACGCACAAACGGTACGTCGCTGCGCCTCACCACAGTGCTCGCTTCATTATACTGATGGCGGAATGTAGAACGCCCGCTTTTCCTTGGCGATGACTACCGCCCTGGTTCGAGGCCGAGTTCGTCTTACTCGGTCGCAGAGCAAAAGGAGCTCGCGGCAAAGACCTCTAATAATTGCAAGGTGAAAAGTGACGGCGGGCCGTCGGGTGCAGCGCTGCCACCTCGTCCTACGGCAAAGGCAGCCCATGCAAAAGTGCAAATGTCGGCACCACCAAAAACGAGAGAGAGTGCTCGAGGGAAGGAGGGCTCGATCGCGAAACATCAGGAGCCGCCTCGTTCGCAGGACCACGACAGTGCTGACGAGACCGACCCGAGCGGCGACGAAAGTGAAGAGACAATAGCGGCTTGCAAACCGCCTTCAAGCCAAGACCATTTTCTCGAGA
Organism: Pythium volutum; assembly: GCA_023334575.1. Taxonomy (NCBI): domain Eukaryota; phylum Oomycota; class Peronosporomycetes; order Pythiales; family Pythiaceae; genus Pythium; species Pythium volutum. The sequence continues at coordinate 8,173 of JAADVC010000994.1, read as the reverse complement.
CGTCGGTTGAACTGCCATCATGCGACGCACTCGCGAAGACTCTTGAATATCTCACGACGCAATTGGATGAGATGAGCCGAGAAACGCCTCCACGCGTCACACCCCAAGAGCTAGCCGTGCTGGTCCGCAATCTCACCGAGTTTACATCCAGCTCGGCCGTGTTCTTCACCACCGGAAACTCAACTAGTTACTCAACGTCAGCCACTGGCTCTGCAGAATCCCGCAAGGTCTCGTCACTTCGACGCCGCCTCTTTGACTCGCTCGTCAATCTCGCTGTCCGCCCGTGGCACACGTCGGCCAAGTGCGTCATCGCGACCACGCCGTGCATGCTCGAGTTATTTCAGCTGGGCTTTGGTAGCAGCAGCAACAGTGCGCAGGAGCACGAGGAAGACGACGCCGCAGCCAAGATCATCTCACTAGGAAAAGTGCTCTTTGTGCTGAGCAAGGAGACCCAGCACGACGCCGAGTTTTGCAACGTGGCGTACGTCGAGAGCGCTCTTTCGCTGGTCGCGACCACCACGCATACTCGAACCAAGTCTATTTCCAAACGCAGTGCGTGCCCGATGAAGACGCTCATTTACATTGCCGGCACGCTCAAGAATGTCTCGAGCGGCGACGACAAGATGCTCAAGCTGCTCGCGACCAACGGCGCGATCGCGAGTCTGAGCGATTCGCTCGCGTGGCGTTCGAGTGATGTCTCTGAACGCAAAGAGATTGCCCAGTTTCTCATTCAAGCGACCACGATTCTGCGCAATCTGTCGACGTCCAAGGCCTACTTGAAGCAGTTCAACGAAGCCCAGGTCGCGAGTAGGCTGTGTGACATGGTCGAGTCGTTCCTGCCGCATCAGGAGCTGATGGTCAACGTGTCTCGCATCCTCGGCAAGCTCACGCTCCACGAAGTGCCACGGTCTCAGATCAATCAGCGCGCCGAGCGCCACCTGGGCAACTTGCTCACGCTCGTGGATGCTCGTCGGAATCCGACGCTCGCGTTTACTGGTGAGACCCTTGCCAGCCAAAACCACGCTGACGCCAAGGTCCAAGACGTGCTGCTCGTGCGGATCTTTTTCGTGCTGGGTAATCTCTGTGCGAGCAACGACCGCAACCGCCAATTCCTGGGAATGGAGGCACGGGCGATTCCCATTCTCTTGCAGTCGTTATCGTACTATGGCCAACAGTACGTCCAGTATCATAGTACTGACGAAAAAGACCCCAAATTCTCGAGAGAGTCTTGCGCTGATGTACTGGTCAAACTCGTGCGGCTGATCGCCAACATGGCGATGAATGCCGACGTCGGCGTGGTACTAAATAGCCATAGTGACGAGCTGGGCGTGCTACTGGACGTGCTCGAGACCACGCAGGCCGGACCCTGTGCTGACGACGAGCTCATGCTCAACATTGTGAGCTGTCTCACCAACCTCTCGTACTATGCCACGGTCACCATCTCCCAGGCAGCAGGAGCAACTTCGCGTTCATTCATTGAAACGAATCGCCAGGCGATCACAGCGATGCTCTCGCAAATCCTGTGGGACCCTAATGAAGAAGCCGTGCTAGAAGCGACCCGGGCGTTTGGTAATCTGTCGCGGTTCAAGGACGTGCTCCACGCCATGGGCGACAACAAGGTCCTCGACGGGTTTGTGATCTTGCTCGACCACAGCAATCGCGAGATCGTGTACACTGTGTGCGGCGTGCTCATGAACGCTGCACTGGACGAGCGTGCGCGCGCAATGCTGCTCGACGTGCGGCAGGTCCATTCGGGCGTCGGTGATGCCGTCGTGATTGATGCACGGGCGTTGCTGGCCAACATCTTGGAGTGTGCCGCCGTGGACGACCTCGAGATGAGCTGCATCGCTGCGAAAGTGCTGTACAATCTGCTGCTCGCCAAGCGAGATGAGGGACGAGGGAAATTCCTCGGCTCCGAGGCCGGCCGGTCTCTTCAATGCACTGTCTCATCGATCCTGCGAAAGCTCGCTGGTGGTAAAGATGACGACGACGATGATGACACGCTGACAACCCGTCGAGACCTGCGCGGGGTGCTCACCCAACTCCAACACAACATGGCTCCGCGCAGCGAGTAAAGCAGAAAACGCACATGTACTTTTTTCTTTTCTCTTTTTCAAATGAGTTTTTTTCGGGTGTAATTCAAGAGTTAGCGGGTTGGGGCTTCAGCGCACTAACGCGTTTGCTCAGACGGCGTAGTCAGCCTTGCCGCCGTGGGTGTTCTTCTTGCCGGCGCCGTTAGCCACGAGCGGTGAGGTCTCACCTCGCACAGTGGGCGTCTGCTGATGCTGCGCGATCTTGGCGTGGACAATCGCCGTTATCGCAACGATCAGCGAGAGCGCAAGCACAAGACCAATAGTGTTGCCGAGCACGCAGTCGTTCGCCATGAAGCCAGCGACGTTCCGGCCATCGAGGTTGCCCGTCACGTTGCAGCTCCCGTTAAACGAGAGCTTTTCCAACACGCCCGTCGCTGAAAAGCATACAATCATCAGTATTGTGTTCATCCTCCATCCTAAAGCCATTCGCGGAAAAACATACCGGCCGTCATGTAGATCAACGCGAGGATTCCAATGCCGCCGCCAATGTGGTACGAGATGGTAGCCGCGCGCACCTGCGAACGCGCGCCTGGGTAGTAGTACGTGACCAAGCCAAAGACCCATTGCGTGACAAAGCACACCCACGTGAACACGCCCAACCAACTGTGGAGGCTGTAGAGGTTGGTGATGTTGTGCTCGTTGTGGAAGCGGAAGACTGCGATCGCGCCCACGAGCGCCGTGATGGCACCGACGCCATGCGAGGTCATGTGGATGAGCTTGTTGGTCTTGCGCGTGAACGGCAACGAGATGTAGCTGAGCGCCGCGGTCGTTGAGCAAAATACAAAGCCAAACGTCATGAGCAGTGGGTGCCAGTTGAACACGCGACCGTCGCCCGTGGCCCACGAAAAGCCCGCGAGTGAGGTGGCCTTGACCGTATCGCCCGTCTTGGCGTACGACGTGAGTGCAGACCCCATCCAGATGCCCACAAGCACGACTGCGAGGGCCGGCAGCGCCTGAAAGTATCCAAAAAAGATTCTGGTTAGTCCCTTTTCATGCGAGCCCCTCGTTAGTCCACATGGCTACAGGTTTAGATCCCCCTTACCAGTGCAACGATCTTGAGAGCAGGCGACATGGTAAGTGGCGCGGCGTTGGTATGTGGTGGCTGCGAGGTGTCTTCAAGAGTGAGCTGGTCCGTCGTGTCCGTGTCCGTCGTCGCCGCAGTTCCGTCTTTGGCGTTCGCCATCATTCGAAGTTGTGCTGATGGACCGACAGAAAAAGTGAGATGTCCTTATTTTGCAATTTGTTTACCTTCAATGAGCAACTGGACCACCAAAAATGATTGATCAGCCAATGAGAATCCGCAAGAGGGCATCATCATACCTCATTTTAGCCAATCATAACTCTCTAAAAGATGATTGGTAGAAGACCGAGATGGATACTTTCGAGAATGTAGGTCGTCGGAACTTCGAAGTGCTTCCAAACTGTGCTGACAGTGCACAGATCGCAGCCGCGCTGAAGTGAGCAGGGCCATCAGACCATCCAGTCGCGTCCTGTCAGCATCAATCGTGTCGTGTGCTAGTCGGTGGCTAGCAGTTCCGCCGCATCATCCGGGCACTTGTTGTGTTTGGATGATGCCACTGTCGCCTAAGCTTGCTGCTGCTGTGAAGGTCGGCACGGACAAGGTCCTTATCGACAAGTCAGTCGGGCTGCCGTGGATGCGACCGGGGTCATCGCCACTAGGCTAATCGTCTGCGAGGAAGAGCAGATCGTGGACGAATGCCCATCAAGATTTCACTACTTAAGTACAGTGTACTTCACTAGTACTTTAGCTCCTGATGAACCAATGACGAGTACCTCGAGGTATTTGCGACCAGAACGGGCGCCAAAGGTCGTGAAGGCCGAGGGACACCTCGCTCTCCTTCCAGAGGCTGCGACCGCAGAGAGCGACGCCAACCGCCGGCCAGCAGCAGCCGCAGCAGCGTGGGCAACGGATCAGTGGAGGCTATTAGACTTCCGTGAAACGATCGTGTGAACCCGTGCACTTGCCCTTCATTTGTATCGACACGAAGAGGCGGCACGCAACAGTCGCGTGTTTGGATTTCCATTGTGCTTTGTGTATCGTGTCTCACGCGTCAAGAAGCCGCACGATGAGCCGCTTGGACGCGTACACGCGCAACTCAAACTCGACTTCTTGCGGGTCGTAGGTTGACGGTACAATCACGTACCAGCCGCCGGGAAACACAATATTGGACGGCGTCACGACACCCGATGGATTGCCGCTCGCGTACGCACCACCGTCCGAGGTCGCATGGCGAAACGCTGACGACGGGTTGGTCGACAGCAGCAACGAGCCTTCCGAATTGCTCGCGTAGATCGAAACGTTGCAGGACGGGAGCGCCGCCGACGACGAGCCGCTGCCCGCAGCGAGGCCCCGCGCCGGCACGAGTCGCGCAAAGAGATAGCTTTCTTCCGATATGTGGACGAGATACTTGGGGTTGAACGTGTAGCACCCATAGCTCGCACACCCAACGGCCGTGCCCTTATGGGCATCCCATTGCCCATGGAGACTCGTGGACTGCATGCCAACGCCCTCACCGGGTAATTCATAGACCTGTGCGATCGCCTCGGGCGGCTCGCTCACGATGCGAATCTGGAATTTCGCGAGGGTGGTGGGCTCAAACGTTGACGGGATCACCACGAGATCCGAGCAGTTTTGTCCAGGTGTCGCCTCGTCGCTGCCGCCCAATTCCACAAGGCAGAACCCGGGGCGGTACTCGCCCGAGCTTAGGATGCGGAGAGGTGACGTCGCTGTCGAGACCGCGGGTAGCCCACAGGCACGCCATTGCGAGTGTGTGATGACGCGAAGATTCACGGGAATCTCGGCAATCTCCGACTCGCCCATAGTCTCTAAAAAGATCCAGAGGCGACCCAGCGCCACGGTGGGGTCCAACTGCACGTGGTACTGTGGGTTGAGCATGAACGTCGAGAAGAACGGCCGGCCGCCGGCAGTCTCGGTGGTCCATTCGTTGACCAGCACGACCGAATTCGGGGCCGAGTCCATGTGCGGCACGGGACGGCACACAAACGGCGTCGTGGAAAACACTGACAACGTATAGTCGAGCGGCGCAAACTTTTCATACTGCGACGCCACCAGTGTCTGCAACAACAAATCAAGAACATACGTGAGCTCGTCGTCCTTCGTGACTTCCCAAAAGCAGTACGTACAAAAGACGGTTCCGGTTCGTCGTCGTCAAAGTCGACATCGAGACTCAGCAGCGTGTGTGGGTTGTTGCTATACGTGCCGCGGTGCATCGCGTCCTGGTTGTAGTACACGCGCCGCCCCTCAGTGCCGCGGTACACGTGAAGAGTTAGGAACTGCTGCGTCGAATGGTCCGAGTCTCTTTCGACAGTGCTGACGTGGCGCGTCAACAGTACCCACACTGTAGAAGAGGACTTGGTGGTCACCTTGGTCGCGTCAGTGTTGATCGACTCGCTGCGACGTCTTGTGAACCGCACCGAGTATTGTGGATTGTACGCGAGCGTCGTCGAGTCGTTCACAGGGCCTAGCTCGAGTGGCCAGTGCTCGTGGATCGCGTACTTGTGTGGAAACAGCTCGGGGTTCCAGTTAAGATACAGGCTCTCAAAGTGGAGTTTGACCGAGTCCAGGTCGATCCAAAAGAGCCCAACGTCATCTGCCCCACTTTCAGTTGTTGGCTTGGTCTCGTCGAGTGCGTAATACTGGTCCTGGTACTTTCGTAGCTCCTCGCCGAGCGGACCCTGCCACGTCTTTGTGTCGCTGTTCGAATAGGGTCCTCGCCAACTGAGCTTGCGCCACGGGTTCTTGACATGGAGAAGCTTGAGCTTCTTGTTCTCACCTAACGAGTCGTCAAAGACGGTCGTCTCGTACACGTTAAGCACGGCGTAGACGTGCATGGGCACGAGTCCAATTTGGATCGCATCCTCTCGCGTGATATCACCCGTTGTCATGGTGATGATACAGTCGCCAAAGTGGAACGCGCTCTTGAGCTGCTCCCATAGGCGGTCTTCTCGTTCAGCCGTCAGATCCGAGATCGGGATCCGCTCGGGGATCCACCCAGTGAGCGCGAATAGATCAATGCCCGAGTTACCACCGGGGTAGTCGTACCCGCCGTGAAGCTTGAGGTACGCCTTCTCAATGAGACTGACCCACAATTCGTTCTGCCGTGTCGTACACGAGCACATGAGCTCCCTTGTCTCGGTATTCACTGGTAAGAAGTCGTCGATCACAATCTTGCGCGGCACGCCGTTGGCCCAGAGCTTGACAATGTACTTGCCAGTGGGGTTGTACACGGGTTGCCGTGTGGATGGATCGATTGGGTAAATAATGTTGGTGATCAAACGCTTCTGGAAGCGCTGCTCGTACGCTGCGGCGATACACAGCGACGCCACAAACGAACAGTCGGTCACAATGTCCTGTTTGACGACCTGCGGGCAGATGCTGTCAATCATCACGGGTACGTGGGCACACAGCTGCGCGTACTCGCTGGGGCGCATCCATTTTGCACCTTTGCGGATTTGCTTGGCCGAGAGCGGCACCATGCCGTCGGGGTCCACGTACAAATGGATCGACCGGAAATTCTCGTGTGCGTCAACGTCGTCGAGCCACGGCACAAAAATGTGGCCGTTGATTTGCGACGAGCGACGAAGCACGTCAAGTTCGGCCGGGCCGTAGGCCACGGTTTCTTCTTCGGCCGGCGCCTTGGACGAGATGATCGAGTTGGTTGACGAATGGCGCGACACGGGCAGCTGCTCGCGGCTGGACGTGCGGGATGGCGGCGTGCGGTTCTTGAAGCTTCGCCGCTTGACGGGGTGCTGTGACATGGGTGGCATGGGCCAGTCGAAGGCCTCAACGTCAGTCTCGGCGCCTGGTGGCATGGGCCACGCCAGATCGTCACCACCCTCCGAACCGAGTGTGGGCGATTGTGACGGTGCGGATTGCAGCACGGGCGTCAGGGCGAGTGGAGCCATGGGCCACGCGGCATCACTGAGCATTGACGCATTGGTCGCAGAGGAAACTGTCGTTGGAACCGCCTCTGGCTCTGTCAGTGCGGTCAGCTCCGGAGATTCCTCGGGCGGCATCGGCCAGTGCATTCCGTCCACTTCGGTTCCAGTAGACACAGCAGCAGCAGTCGCTGGTTTCTCTGCCGACTCTTGCGCAATACCAGACTTGAGCTGCGACACGTGGCCAATCACGTACTCGATCTGCTCGCGCACGGCGTCCTTTGCACTCTTGGCCTCTGGTTCAAACGCAGTGTACGCCTTCATGTACCTTTCCAACGTATCAACCACTCTTGATGAGACCCCTGGCTACCCATAGAAACCTATCCTACATCACAGAAGCACGTACCAGTCACCGGCAGAGAGATAGAGCTCAATACATTGCGCACGGTCACCTGCGTCTTCGGCATCGCGCGCCTGGCGGTTGAGTTCCATGGCCGTGGCCAGCGCCGTGTCGGCATCCACGGCATCCGATGGTGGCGGTGGCGGCTGTGCGGCCTCTGGTTGAGATTGAAGCGGAGGTTGTGACACTGGGACGGAAGACGGCTCGTCCAGCCGTGCGATGCGCGCACGCAGATCACTCACGACGCCCTGCACGACCGCGCGCTTGGCTGCCGACTCGACGATCGCGAGACGGCTGAAAATGCGGATCGCGTCGCCAAAGCACTGGCGCACAGCGTCGCGACTAGCGATATCGTCGTGTGCCTTCTGCTCGAGCGCACCGCCGCGTTCTGCGAGCGCGACGGCCTCAGCGTAGAGCTCCTCGACAGTGCTGCCGCGCCGCATGTTGACTTTAGAGAAGGATTTTTGGTGAGGGATTGTGAGGAATTGATTTTTCACTGGAAATGGTCAGTATCTTTGCGGTAATTATTAATACTGTGTGGTGAAGTTCAGATTGGCACAAAAAAACACGTAACGTAAAAAACCAGTTTAGTAGAATCGATCAGTTTAGGAGACTCTATTTCCTGTTTGAAAACTGATACAAAAATGTACCTTCTAAAACAAATATTACCCAATACTGAACGCAAGATGTTAACTGTTCTCTTAAACTCTGACAGCCGGTTTTTGGACGAGCGGTAAGATACTCGTATTGAATGATTCCC
>JAADVC010000993.1:0-13525 GCA_023334575.1 Pythium volutum | reverse complement strand
TCGACTCTGCGTAAAATACACTCTCAATTGTCATCATACCTTCCTTGCCATACGATCACTCATCCCAACTGCTTGATGGACGATAATACTGGAACTACTACAAAGTACTACGTAGTACTAGTATTAATAGTATTAATACTACTATGCAGTACTACGTAGTACAGAACTGTACTAATACTACTTAGTATTACTACTGCCGTCGATATCCGTTGACCTCCACGGGGTCTACAACGTACGTACTACCTGACATAGCGCACCGAGTTTCCCATCCGCATCCTCAGATTCTCCATCCGCACGGATGCAAATGGGCGCAGCACACATCCTCACGCAGTTTACATTAAAAACGCAAGCAGGAGCGGACCTTACTTTCTACTGGATTCTTTGCTTCCCCAAGATCTCCCACGGGGCGGCAACAGGTCCATTATGGACTATAATGGGGGCCGTCCACAATGGGCCACCGTGATGATAGCCACGCGTAACAGCCAGTGGCCACGCCTCAGCAGTCCACATCACGGATCCATTTTGTCGTTCCACATCGCCACCATGATGGTGGCCTCAACCGTTGGTCCACCGTCATGATGTGGTCCGGCACGTGGAAGTTCTTTCGGACGCAGATCCGAGTGGAAGTGGACCTGCTCAGCGTCACCATGCGCTTGGAGTCCAAGTCGAATTATGTTGGGCGAGTTTGGGTGGAAATCCTGCTGTTCAAGAAGAACAGGTTGTCTGAATACTGGCCATGTGCCCTACCCCCCACGCCTCGATTTTGAATCCAATCCGCAAAAAACAAGAGCTGGTCGCGCAAAAGAGGGTACATGCGGATTCTAATAGTGAGCTCCGTGATATACAAGATAACCCTCTTTTGGAACTCCCTCGTGTCACTGTTGTTCAATTGCACACTGCGTGAGCCAAGACGTTTGCCCAGCCAGGTGCGCGGTTGGAAAGGTGATTGGATGCAACCAGAAGGGGGTAGGGGTAGAGCAATCCAGGACACGACACAGCGACCATGCGGCGCCTGCCGTCCACGTCCACGGAAGAATCGCTAACGTTAGCGTTTCCTGATCACCAACAGAGAAAGGGGACCTGGGTGTGTCGACCAGTTAGTACAGGGCGCCGCGGGGGGAAAAGCAGCGAAAGGAAAGCAGGACGACGCGAAGCCGACCCTTGCTTAAAGAACGTAACCTCCAGGCCTGTTCATCCAGCGGCTTTCGAAGCGAACGACGCGGTCGCGGACCACCACGAGCGGAAAGCGCGGAGCGCGTTTGGTCGGACGCGTGATAGAAGCCAACAGCATTGAGGGAGAAGACAGCACAGCAGACGTTGGTATATACTACAGCACAGCACAATGGCTGAAGCGATTCTCGTGGGCATTGTGGGAACGGGCATTGCGATGATTGGCGTGATTTTGATCATCTCGTTCATGCGCTGGGTCGCGCGCAACCGCGGGTTTAGCATGGGCATTCCGCCGTACGAACCCGACATGGAGATGGCGACGACGCGCCGGCGCCAGAGCTTCCAGGGAAATGGCGGCTTTTTCGTCGAGAATGTCGAGGTGTTTCGAGAAGAACTGAAAGACAGCTTTATCGAGATTGCGCTGTGGAATTGCGGCGTGTGCCGGTTTCGAAATCACCCGGACCGGAAAGCGTGCGATTTGTGCCAAACGGCGCGCGGACAGGACCGCGAAATCGCGTCGCGACTTTCGCGCAAGACCCGCAAGTCGCGCCACGTATCATCACGCAAGAGCAGTATTAGCGATCCTATTGAGCCAAACGTGCGAGAAACCGTGAGCAAGCTTCAGCTCGCGGCGTCGCGGCGATCGCAGTGGCAACGCATGCCGACAAATGACGGCCTTCATCGGTGGGTGCGCCAGTCTGGACGACTCTCGAAGCGCGACTCGATCTCAAGCGACACGAGCAGTCAAAGCAACACGTCCCAGATGTCGTACTTGCGGAATCCACTCGAAGACCGCGACAGTATTGTCTCGGTGGGCTACATTCGCGTGCGCGACTCGGCCGGCCGGCTCGTGCTGAATGAATCGGACGTTGTCGCGACCGATTTCCACTACCGCATCAACATTATGGACGGCGCCGGCACGTCCGAGCTTATCATGAACCTCGAGCGCGTCCACAACTTGCCGTTCCCGGATAAACTGCGATGGTTCTCGACCGAGATCCATCGGCTGTGGCTGCCGTGGGAGTCTGGCCACGTCGAGATGGTCGTGCGCCGCGACCACATTGTCGAAGATTCCTTCCGAGTGATCAGTGTGATGAAGCCGTTCCAGCTGCGCCAACGGTGGCGCGTTTCCTTTGCCGGCGAGCCCGGGCTCGACGCCGGTGGTGTCATGCGCGAGTGGTTCACGCTGCTGTTTTCCGAGTTGTTCGACCCAACGTTCGGTCTCTTTGTGTCGACGGCCGGTGACGAGCGCAGCTACTGGATCAACACGTACTCGGACGAATACCGCGGCAACCACCTCACGTATTTCCAGTTTGCTGGCCGCCTTTTGGGCAAGGCCATTCTGGAAGAGCATCTCGTGACGGTTCATCTCGCGCTTCCGTTCCTCAAGCACATTTTGGGAGTTCCCATTTCGTTCTCAGATCTTCAATTCTTGGACGACCAGATCCACCGAAGTGCAGTGACAGTCCGAAAGACGGACGATATTGATCCATTGTGCCTCGATTTCACGGTGACGAGGCTCGGAAAAGATGGCAACAAGCCCGTAACGCATGAGCTGATCCCCGGAGGTGGGGACACGGACGTGACGTCCAGCAACAAGTCTGCCTATCTGGATGCGCTCTTCAAATATCACGTGCTGGACAGTGTGTCGGACCAGCTTCTCGCGTTCTTGACGGCGTTGTACGACGTTGTCCCGGAAGGCCTGCTCAAGCTGTTCGACTACCAAGAGCTCGAACTGCTGATGTGCGGTGTCCCAGCAATTGATGTCGAAGACTGGATGAAGCACACCGATTTTAAGTTCTTCAGCGATGGAGTGCCAACTGAGCTCGAACTCGAAAACATCCGCTGGTTCTGGCAAGTGATCAACGGCTTGAGTAACCAGGAACGCGTTCGACTTCTCCAGTTTGCGACCGGAACGAGTCGTGTGCCTGCTCAAGGTTTCAAGGTACGGTCTCGTGCAGAACACCAACTTGCTGGCGGAGTACGGCTACTAACTCTGTGGGCTTTTTTTCTTTCAGGGTCTGATTTGCAGCGATGGTCGTGTGCGTCAGTTCAATATCTCGTTCACTGGTGAAGGACAAGAGATGCTGTTCCCGAAGGCCCACACGTGCTTCAACCGCCTGGATTTGCCGACGTATCCGTCGGTTGATCTCATGGCCGAGTACATAAAGCTGGTGCGTTTACTAGATACGTGCGAGCGAATCTGTTTGATCCTGGGACTAATATTCGATTTTGATCGTTCCAGATTGTCCAGATGGATATCACCGGATTCAGCATCGAATAAGCGTAGAAACGCTTTGCATGTCGAAGTGCAAGTTTCAAATGCTCGCGCAGGTCGAGCGATGATTGGTACAAGTATTTATTGACGTTCACATGGCCCCGCTCTTGTTTTGGTTCTCTCTTACCGATCGCAGCAGACCGAACTGGGCAACACGACCACGGTTACCACCCGAAGACCCATATCGAACGATCCCGAATAAGGTTCAGCATGGCGACACTACAGTAGTACCTGTACACGATCAAGACCAAGATAACAGCTTTCGATGTCAAGCGGCGCGAAAGACATCGTGCGTGGATACAAAAAAGGCGAGTGACACGAACATCCACAGTGTAAGCAATTCAAGCCGACAGCCGATCGCATTTCACCCTGGCATAGCAATCAAGCGAAAATCTATTCAAGTGGGAACTCACGCAGCGCAAGAACTGTTGCCGCGTCTTCATACCTCTTACTTATGAATAAATGAATCAATAAAAACGGAGCCTGCGCTTCTACGGCACTGTAAACGACTGCACCGACTCCAGCCGTGTTTGATGCACGACAGAGGCGTTGCAGGACTGGAGAGTGTCTCTGTGTTAATCTCTCCTTCTCACTTGTGCGTTGCTTGGTCGGAGAGTGTCTCTCTCGTTGTGCGCTGCTTGGTCGGAGTGTCTTTCTGATAATCTCTCCGTCCGCTTCCTTCTGATGGGTTACCACCACTGAGCCGTGTGGCGCGTCTTCATTTTCATGCGCTTGGCCGCCGTCGGGAGCTCCATCTCGAGCTCGAGCGTGAGCTTGGCGTACTCCTTGGCCCAGATAACTGCATACCAAGCAGCCCATTTGGCCGTCGCAACGACCACTGCGATCGCGCAGTCGATGGCAAACTGCTTGACCGCGGCAAGCGCGTTCGCCGCAGCCTCCATGAGGTGCGAGCAAAGGCTCGGGCCCGCCGCGGGGGCGTCCGTGAATGTGTCGAACGCCTCGACGATAAGCTTGTCCGCGACATAAATCGCAGTGCAGTCGTCGTCGTCTCCCGCAGTCGCCAGTGGGCCAAAGGCCTCGAAGATTAGGCATTCATCGCCTTCATCTTGGGCGTCTTGCGCGATCTCCAGCGGCCCAAAGGTCTCAAAGATCAAGCAGTCGTCGTCTCCCTGGCCCCCATCTTCCTCGCTGGCTTCCGCGCGCGGCGTTGGCGCGTCAATAGTGTTCTGCTTTGGCATCTTGGCCTCCATCAGAGCCGCGACCACTTCCATGGCGGTCGTGATCATGGTCGAAATCAACATCATCCTGTTGCTGGTCTTTTTGCGAGCTCTGCGCTCTGTGGCTCTTTTGCAATAATGAGCTTCTCACGCGCAGCAGACACACAGAATGGGAAAGGTGGGGGCTCATCGTGTTTACTTGCGCGAGTGTGTGACACGGCGCGAGTCTCTTGGCATTTTGATCTCTTGCATTGTCGGCCGTCGAATTGAGCTGGTATCCCTCCTGATAGTGACATCAAGTTGTGACATTGAAGTGGACAGATCCCTCGATAGTCGCGCTGTCATGGTGGGAGAGCCATCTCTGGTTCGCGAGTGCTTTGAAGCAGGAGTCCGTCCGGTAACGGCCGCGCGGGCGAGCGATAGTCCATGGCTTGACACTGTGGATCGTGGCAGCGCTGCACGTACTCTCGCCGCGCAACGTCAACGGCAAACATGACGTTGTTGCTCTTGTGGACACGCCCAACGTTTTCGCAAAAGCGGTTCTTCATCATGTGATAAACAATCTTGACGGGGTCGCCCTCCATGGTCTCACACGCGACCGATTCGCCGGCGGTCAGTGGTGTGTCGGCGTACAGCAAGTGCACAGCGCGGATCTCGCCCTGCGCGCCACCCGTTGTGGCGATTGACCGAATGAACGCGTCGAGTGCCGGATAGATGGACGCTCGAGACTCCACCGACCGCATGGGCTGGTGGAGACCACTAAAGCCTCCACGAACGCCACTGGTGGACGCGTGCCGTCTCAATGAGACCGCGTCGTCGCAGCGGAGAAGTCGCTGCTTCGAGTCTTTCGTGGATCGTGCACCTCGTGGGCAAATGATGGAGCGTAAAAAGAGCTCGTGGTCGAGAGCCGAGTTGTTTGGATCCACCATTGGGCGAAGAACTGCAGTCTTGCGGAACTTGGACGAGCCCAACACACGGAACATGCGATTTCGCGTGTACACGCCAACGTCAATGAAAAGCTGACGCTGGTCTTGGTTGCTTGCACTGTCCTGCACGAGAAACGGCGAGTGGCCGTCTGGATCCGTCGCGATCAGTTCGTGGATGAGCTGCCGAACAAACTGAAAGAGAGAGAGTTTGAAGTGTGAGAAGCCGTCGGTGTCAGTAGACATAGTATTAATGGTTCGACGTACCGCCCCCACGTGGATATTGTCTGCAAAGAGCTCGTCATTCGGAAAATGGATCTGTAAGACAGTAGAAGAAAATAGGAAATGGAGAATGTCAGTCTGACGTAGTCGAAACCACGAGGAGATGCAGCACCTTACGGTCAAGTGACGACTAAATTTATCGGGCGTCGAGGACTCGAGCTGGACGATATGTTGATCCCGATCAATCAGCAAATGATACGAGCGCTGCATCGTATAACAAAGTCAAGCACGCTTGTGAGACAATAGAGTAAGCATCCAGTGACGCGAGGTATACCGCCCAATCGTACATAGATCTGAAGTTGCACGAGCGAGATCAGGTGAGCCACGAGCGTGTCCCCATCCACTGTTGGGTTCAGCTTCGTCTTGAATTCTACCACCTCGATCAACATGTCAGCACCACTAATCTCTCTCCACGCACATCCAAGCCATTTTTTCATCTCACCCAGATCAAAGTAGAGTCGACAGGGCACGCCCTCACGAATGATCTCGTACACGTGGCGGGAGCCGTCTGGAATCGCCGTGTACTCTTTCCAAAAGGCGCTCAGTGTAGTGACCCAGAAGCGTCGCTTACCTTCGTTTGCACCTTCAAAGCAAAACACCCGCGGCTCATCCGATTCGTTCTCGGTCGGACTGCCCATGGAAAGTCGCTGCTGCGACAAGCGATCACGAAACGCCACGACCTGGTCCACAAACTCGAACGCTTCTTGTTGGCGAGGGAATGACGCCGAGAGCGGAGCCGTGCCCTCGAGTTGACACAGCAGCGAGTGGGACACGTTGAACTGCAGCCGCTCGTAGAAACTCGTCCAGGCGTCGTGATGGGACTGCCCCCTGGATGGAGGTGTCCCCACTCGTGGCTTGGCATTACGACCGTAGAAATTTAAGGGCGAGATCGTGCGTCGGCGCCTTTTCCCGCCAAGGAGAGTGGATGCGTCGTGGGTCGTGCGCTTGTCGGCGAGCAGACCACGCGCCTCGGCCGTGAGCGGCACGTGCTTGAGGTGGCCGTGCACTGCCGACAAAAACTCGAGCATTTCCTGACGATCGCCCATGGGTATTAGTACGAGTTCTAATGGATACTCGGCTTGTGCATTCGGCGTGATGTGGCTAAAGAGGAGGCACTGCTGCACGGTCTCACTAACGTCGACCTGAACAATTACTGTCATGGAGAACGGCGACGGACTGGACGAGCATCGGAACCGTCAGAGCCACAGTTGATTATACGTATACAAAAGAGGAGAGGATGGCTCACCAGTAGACGTCGATCGTGCGGATGGACTCTTCGTCAATGACGAGTGAGCGTGTGCGTCTCACAACAGCGCCGTCTATATACTCCTTGGTCAATTGGATCGTTCGGCGCGGCGACGTCCACTCGACACGCACAGCGCCGTCAATGGCGTGCAGCTCGCTCTCGTCACAGGCGACGCTGGCACTCGCGAGCAGGCGGCTCTCGCCCGTCCACACGCGGCACCGCGCACAGCGAAAGACCGTCTTCTCCATATCAAGGTCTCTGCACGGAACTTGTCCATCAGCCGTTAGTCTCCATCCATTGGTTGGAAATACGACATTTGATCAAATTACGGTCATTTGATTGGATGAAATGCAGTGCGAAATGTTGAACAGGATTCTACCTCCACCAAAGGTCACTTTCCCCATGGCACCATGGGCGACGACATGGACGCGATCGTGATCGACAATGGCTCGGGCGTCATCAAGGCCGGATACGCCGGCGAGGACTCGCCGCGTGCCGTGTTCCCGAGCTGCACGGGCACGGTCAAGAACCCCGAGTGGTTTGCCGCGCCGACGCTCAAGGCCGAGCTGCGCGACCGCGAAGCGTTTGTGGGCAGCGAGTGCCAGCAGTTCCGCGACTATGTGGAGATTGTGACCCCCATAAACCGGGGAATAATCGAGGACTGGGACGCGCTCGAGCGAATATGGGAGTACATTTTCGCCCACGAGCTGCGCGTGAACCCGGAGACGGCCACGCTACCGGTACGTTGTGTTGTGTGCTTATTCACACAGGACCCCAGCATTATACATCGTGAGCTGTATTAGATTCTATGTACGAGTTCCCCGGCGAGCTCCAAGCAGCAGCAAGAAAAGGTGGCGCAGATCATGTTCGAGTCGCAAAAGGCCTGCGGGTTCTACTTTATGCAGCAGTGCGTGCTCTCGCTGTTTGCGGCGGGCCGCACGCGCGGCATTGTGGTCGAGATCGGCCACGGCTCGAGCCATGCGATACCCATTTTTGAAGGCTACGCGCTGCCCCACGCTGCGCTCCACTACAATGTTGGCGGCATGGACATTAGCCACCGGCTCCACAAGCTGCTGAGCAAGCGCGGCCATTCATTCCATGCGCTGCAGGCGCAGACCATCCACGAGATCAAGGATGCGACCTGTGTACTTGGCGGCAAAATGGATCGCTCTGCGATTCCGTCGCAGCCCACGGGCGCCACGAGCGAAGGGAATCAATTGGTTGCCGACGACGGCAGTAAACCGTTTGAGCTGCCCGACGGTACGATCCTCCAGGTCGACAAGCACACGCGGCTCGCACCGGCCGAGATCTTGTTCAAGCCGCAAGACCTCGGCGACGACCACGCCGCGAAACCCACCAAAGGACTCCACGAACTCGTGGCCGAGTCGATCTCCATGTGTGACAAGGATCTTCAAAAGGACTTGTACGATGGCGTGGTTCTCGCGGGCGGCACGACCATGCTGCCGGGCTATTCCAAGCGGTTCCACGAAGAACTCGTGGGCGCGACCAAGAGGGCGAGTGTCTGCGTTGTACCGGACCCACACGTGCGCGAGCGCGGGTACAATTCGCAGCGGCGTATTGCTGCGTGGGTCGGCGGCTCCATGTTTGCGTCACTCGCGACGTTCCGCGATATCCACATTACCAAACAAGAGTGGGAAGAGTACCACGAAGGCATTCTCGACCGGAAGTGCTTTTGAGAAAAATAAACATACATACATTGGTGAAGAGGAATTATTATACCCCACTACGCCCGACGTCACGACATGCACTGAGAAAAAAAAGGAATAGAGGACGTGTGGATCCACGAAAGCGATCTTCTTCATGCTTTTGCTTAGCAGCCGCACGGCGGGCGCATGGCGTACTGCATAAAGTGGAGCACCAGCATGAACACCATGACCATGTTCAGGTTCGAGTCTATTCGCCCACGGTTCCTCAGCGTCAGTTCCATCTAGTTCCCAGATCCGCTTGATAAACACTCCAGTGAACGTACCCCCAAAGATGTTGTGCTCTTGCTGCTGCACGGCGAGCTGGTCGTTCCCGTTGGCGGCGGCGTCCTGCGAGGCAGCGCCCTCGGCGTTCGCCTGGCGCGGCGCGCGTGGCCCCCCAGACACGGAGCAAGAGGGCGCGTCGCTGCCGCTGCGGTTGTTGTCCATGGCTTCTTCTTTGGACGCGGCGAGCGAGCAGTCGGTTGTGGGTGTCCACAGCAAGAAAAAGACCTGCTTTTTCGCAGGGGTGTTGGTGAGACCGATGGCTCTTGAAGGAAAGGAGTGCTCCGAATAGAAGACTCTACGTCCACGAATAAGGCATTCTGATTGGTCCAATCTGTGGACGCTGTCAACTCGTCCTCTGCACGACCAGACAACAAGCCCAGTTCAGAATACTTCGGAAAATTCGGGATTCTGAACCCAAAAATGTTTGAGAGGTGTGAACCTAAGGATTCATCCACTAAGTTCGCTTTGGAGAGCTCCAATCCTCCATCTCCCCATCAGCACCATGGACGCGACCAGCGTCGACGCCGCCGCGAGCGCTGCCGCCTCGGGCACAGCGGCACCAACCAGTACAGAAAACGAGCATCTCCATGGAGCTGCATCCACCGCCACCGTCGACCACGCAGTGACCGCTGCCGTCTCCGTCTCCGACACGGCTGCCGAGGCGTTCGCTGGCATCCCGCACACGACGACACCGGCGGCGGCAGCGCCAAGCGAACCGGCCAAAAAGACGGGACGCCCAGCGCACCCGCTGTGGGCGCATTTCCACCGCGGCGAGAAGCGCAACCGGTACCACTACCACGCGTTCTGCGTCTACTGCGTCGAGCGGTACGGCGCCGAGCAGGTGCCAGCGACGCGCGGCGTGTCGATCGACATGTTGCGCCACCTTGAAAAGTGTACCAACTGCCCGCGTCGCGTCGTCGAGATGCTCAGGCAAGTCTGCGGCCAGCGCGACGCCGTGCGGTTCGACCGGTACGGCAAAAAGAAGCTCCAACAACAACAGCAACAGCAAGCGGCGGGGGCTTCCCAGGAGACACCGTCGGCCCGCGCGCAGCCTGCCGGTTCCAAGACGGCGACGGCGATGGCCACGGCAAACCCCGCGAGTGTGACCGCGACGGCCATCGCCAGTTCCGCTGTGATGCCTCCGCGTGCTTCTCCTGCTATCGCAAGCCGCGTATCCGAAGTACTACCGCCACCGCCCAAGCGGCTCCGCGTCGACCTGTCGTCCACTAATATAACGACCACTGCCGCTAGTGACACTACCGTGGACGACAAGATCGCCGTGCTCAAGCTCGCCGTGGCCGCGAATCTCTCGGCCGACGCACTGCAGAATGACGATCTTCAGCAATTACTCTGTCTGCTGCGGCCGTCGCTCACGCGTGAGAGCGTGACCAATCTACTCGAGCCGCAGTTTGTGCAGGAGACGGCGCATCGGCTCGCGACAGAGCAGCTCGACCGCGTCAAGGAAGGCATGCTCAACTCGACCATCAAGGGCGGACTCACGCTCAGTCTCCACAGCTGGACGACGCTCGACCGCCAGTTTCTCGTGGCGTTTAATCTCGTCAACTCGAACGGCGACTCGGCCTGCGTGTGCGTCGAAGACATGGCCACCGGGCTCGCGCCGCCGACGCCGCCGGCGTCCAGCAGTAGTGACCCCACGGCCATGCCCTACACGACCGAGCAACTCGCAGCCAAGATTGAAGAGGTCTTGTCGACGCTGCAGCAGCAAAACATCTCGGTCATGGGCATTGTCGCCGACACGACGCTCGCGCTGAACGCGGCACGGCGCGTGTGTCTGACCATGAACAAGCGGCAATCGCTCCTGGTCGTGCCGTGCTTTTCGCGCGTGCTCAGTGTGCTGGCCGGCGCCGTGCTCACGCATCCGCATTTCGTCCATGTCGTGGGCGAGATGATTGAGATGGCCGCCTACTTGCTCAACACCAAGGTGCTCGACGGCGTGCGCGCGCTGAGCGGCGACGCGCGTGCGTGCTTTGTGCTGCCAAACCGCGACAATTGGTTTTCGTTTGTCGACTGCCACAGTCGCTTATTGCGGTCCCGCGCCGCGATCGTGCGGTACTGTGAGAGCGCCGAGGCGACGGCGCCCCACGTGTTCAAGACGCTCGTGCTGCGCGACAACCAGTCGGTGTGGACACGCATGGACGAACTGCGGTCCTTTTTGGCGCCGCTCCATGAGACCTATAGTGTCTTTTTCCAGCACCTACGCCCGGGGACTGTCCACGACGACGACCACACCACGATGGGCACAGACGATGCCGGCGTGGACATTTTAGAGGACGATCTCGCGGCCGCCCACGGACTCACGCTCGCCCACGTCATGTACCAGTTTGCACGCATGACGCAGCAGTACCAAACACTACTACTGACGCCGCCCGACCACTTCACGGTCGCGAGCCATCTCGTCGCGTCGCAAGACGTCGCGCAGCTCGTGCTGATCCACGTCGATACCATGTGGCGACGGTACGAACTGCCGGCCATGCTGCTCGCGTTTGTGTTCAATTTCCACTTGGAGACGACGCTGCTCGACATGGACAAGCCGTGCTCGGCGTGGCCCTCGATTACCGAGTATTTTCAGCTCTACTATCAGCGCTGGTTTGCCAGTGGCGCGCGCGGCGGCATCGCGATCACGCGAGCACGGATCGCCGAGATTCTCGACACGATCAAGCAAAACCATTTCCCGTTTGACGCCGATACGACCAGCGACTATGTCGATGTGTCGTCGTTCTATTCGTTTGTGTCGGACTCGCACCCCGAGATTTGTGCGCTGTGCTGTCGCCTGTATGCGATCTCGCTGCTCACGGCCAACGCGTCGCGGATCGTGCGGGGCATTGGCTATGTACCCATCGCGGCGCAGACGACGCGCGATCCCGAGTCGGTCGAGCTGCTGCTCCACGTTGGCTTTGCCTCGAGCATGCGCCGCAGCAGCAGCGTCGGTGAGGGCTCCACGACGTCGGCACTGGGCGGCATGGAGGCCATGATGACGGACGGTGCGGCCGAGTCGGTGCTCTGGAGCGAAGACCTGTGGCAGGGCTTTGCCGACGACTGGCGGCTCTTTGTGGACCAGGAGCTGCTCATGGACGAGTTCGATTTGATCTCGAACGAGAGTGCCAGTGGCGACGCGGCGGCCGCACTGCTCGCGGTCAAAGTGCCCGTGCAAGAGCTCTTTCTCGACACGCTGCCGGCCATGACCGTGACGCCCGAAGCGCCATCTTCTTCTGCCACGGCCACGACCAGTACGAGTATGACAGAGGCGACGACGTCGACCGACGGCGGCGTCCTCTCGGTGGGGATATGATACCCTGCATTGTATTAATCCAGTCAAGATGAATTTGTAGTAGTTTGGGTATTAGTACACATGAACACGACCACCATGCCTCCCCCATGCCCCACAGCTTCAAGCACCTAGATCAGCCAGCCGCAGCAACCGCTCGCGCGCCATTGCAAAGACTAGCGCGAGGACACCGGCATCCAGTGTATCCAATGCAGGCTTCTGTCTCACGACGCTCAAGAAGGCCAGGGCGTGCGAGACCCAGTGCTGCGTTGGCTTGGCTTGGACAGAGGCTCATCATGGAATTGCTGTAGGGTCTCCCACATCGCAATCACGTTGGTGGTGGTCTGGCATGCAGCGCAGGCGCAAACACTCGAGCGTGCGAGCATGGCTTCCGCTGCCATCTCGCCATCGACACGCCAGGCATCGTCATGGGGATCGAGATGAAGTCCAATTCACGTAGCGTTTGCGCGATTCGCAACGACGGCCCAACGCCAGAATCCGGATGCGCTTGTCCGTGGACGACGAGCTGTCCAGCGATGGAAACACATTGACCTCTAGCAGCCATGGCTTCATCTCGTCTCCTTTCAACAAAATGTCCAAGCCGTACACCTCAAACCCACCAAATATTGCCCAGACACACAAACAGTACGCTCGCCATTCGTCGAACCAGTAGCGCTTTGGCGAATGATCCGTTTTGATGGCCGTTCGCAATAGGCATGGGGTCCCCATTAACTTAGTGCGGATCAGCAGCTCCCCATTAGGGATCTGCTGATCCATCCCACTAAGTTCGGTATTTCAAAAAGGGTCGTACTTAGTGACCCGCGTATCTTCTCCTCCTCTATCATGCCGGCCGTGCTCGCGACGTGGACGGCAACGTCCGCCGCCGCTGGGGACGCCGCCGCCGAGCCATGCCAAGTGGAGATGACGGTGCGTGTGGACGAGAAGCCTCTGGCGTCTGACCCGCAGTGCGTCGCGGCCGAACTCACGCTGGACGCGCTGCCGTGGCGGCTCGTGGAAACGCGCAACGACGGCGACGGAAATGCGACGCCGTGCGAGCTCACGCTCGACTTTGGCGAGTGCGCGCTGCAGTGCAAGACGCTGCAGCTGCAGATCACGAGCTCTGCGCGCCACGTGGAGCTGTTCGTGGACGGCGTGCGGCGCAGTCTGCTCG
>JAADVC010000992.1:0-13560 GCA_023334575.1 Pythium volutum | reverse complement strand
TGCGTGACTTTTTCTCAGGTTGATGGCAAGACTTGCTGACAAACCGCTACTTGGTTCGTGGGCAAAAACAGTCAAAGACTCGCCAAACCCGACAAGGTCCATCTTAAACTGAATCTCGATGCGAGGAACTCCACGAGGCTCAGGCGCTAGGCCCGAGAGCTTGAGCGTACCGAGGAGATTGTTGTCGTTGGCCAGGATTCGTTCGGCTTCGAAAAGGCGGATCGTCACGTCCGTCTGATTTGTGTGGAGCGTCGTAACCGTCTGCTGTCTCGTCAATGGGAGGATGGAGTTCCGGTGGAAGATGTGGTGCATGACACCTCCCGCCGTTTCCGCTCCCAGTGAGTGCCCGACCACCGCCGTGATAAAATAATCTTCCGTGTGGCCCGACTCAATCGTTCCACTCAAGATGGCCGCCTGGACGGCGGCGCCGTGCACAACATCTTCACCTTTGTCGGCTGCACGCAATGGTTTCTTTCCTTTAAAGTAATCTGTGAGCATCGACCGCAACTTGGGGATATGTGACGCGCCTCCGGTCAGTACAATCTCGTCCACTTGACGCTTGGTCAGTCCACTGTCTTGTCGGACCCTTTCAACGACCTCCATCGGTGGCTCGACCAGATCTTCCGTCAGCGTCTCGAAATGGAGACGAGACAGCCGCTTTATCAGGACGATGCTGGCATCCGTTGACTTGATGTGGACGACGGCCTCTCTCTCAGACGACAGCACACGCTGCACGCGCTCAGCCTCGAGACGGAGTTGTGGCAGCAGGCGCGTATCAGTCGAGATATCGATCTGCTGGCGCGATTTCCAATTGGAGGGTCCATGATGCGCTGGACAAACGCGTCACCAATACTAGTACGGTTGGCGCCAGTTGCCAGTACTTCAAACACTCCACCCTCAATCGAGAGAACCGTCACATCAAATGATCCACCGTCGACATGGATCACAAGAACGTTGAGCTCCTGCTTTGGCGACTTCTTGCCCAACTCGAACGCGATGGCGACGGCGGTCGGTTCATTGATGATCCGTCGCGCCGTCAATCCGGCCAACTCGCAGGCAGCGTGCATAGCTTGGCGCTGTGCGTCACTGTAATATGCCGTCACCGTCACCGCAGCGTCGAGAACTTCCTAGCCCACGAATGCCTCTGCCAACTGCTTCGTCTTGGTCAGCATTATCGTCGTCATCTCTTCCGGCGAAAACGCACACGTCTCACCTTTGATCTCGACTTCTATGAACGGCTTGTTGTCTCTGTCTATGATCTTGTACGGCAGCGCTCCAATTGCCAGCTACACTTCCTTGCTGTTGTATGAGAGTCCCTATAATCGCTTACAGTCAAAGACTGTGTTGCGAGGGTTCAGTAGCGCTTGCTGCTTGGCGTCCTCGCCGACCACGACCTCACCAGTTCGGGAGTCCCACGTGACATAGGCTGGTGTGGCCGTATCGCCTGTGTCGTTGGGAATAATCTCGACTTCGTGCGTGACATTGTTCTGGATAATGGCGACACGCGTGGCACTGACGCCAAAATCGATACCGATCGTCGGTTTGATGCATGTGTCAGTCGCCGTGGCGTCCGCTGCGGCTGACGTGGTGGTCGTCGCGGCGGTCGTGGCGAGCATAGGCAGCGAGCAGTAGCATCTCAAGCACGAGAACGCGACGCAGGTGGCGATAGAGTTTGGTCCTGGCGCTCGACATTTGTGTTCGTGGATTGTCTTGCACACGTGTTGGTTTTTCCAGAGAATTGAGATGTGAGCTTGTCGCGAATCATTCCGTCGTCATGGATACACAATCGTACTGGCGAGAAAGCATTAACAGTAAGTACGGTGTCCATTGGGTTAACTTTGTGGCATGTGACGTGTGACGAGGATGATGTCCGCCGTCAATCCCGCACCTCTTTGATTCCGAACAGGGGTCACTCTCGTCGTCAACTGGGAAAGGCAGTGGACTCGGCCGACTTGGTCGTGTAACAACAAGAAAAAGTCGTGGGTCGTGTGCGTTAACGTCCGCGTTCCGTTTCTTGAGCAGTGCGCGCACGTTTTCTTCCAAAATGAGATATTAATATGGCATCGCGCTTTGGGAACACATTTTTGCGAGGTGAACATATTAGCGTAACCTTCGTGCAACATTCTACCTCTCCCAACATCGTGACCGAAAAGAACTCCCCAACAAACCAAAGGGCAAGATGGTCGAAGCCATGGACGTGGACGACGGCGCCATTAAGCAGGAGACGACGACCAACGGCGCGCCGGAAAATGACAGTGCGAGTGACGTCGACAGCGTTGCGATCCCCGCGGACAAGGTGACGCTGCTCCAGGCGAGCGTCGATAAGATGGCGCTGAGCATGTTCAATGCATTGCGGCTGCTCCCAGCGACGCTGGGCGACGACACGACGCGCGAAGAAAACGTCTTGGCGGTGAGTTCCTATGGAGGACGCTATGCTTTCTTATGGTGGGGCTCGTTGTATCCACTGTGCTGATTGTATGTGTTGCGTTTGCCTGGTCTGTTCACGAGAGTAGATCAAGCAGTTGGCCAAGGACGTGCTGGTGACGGTGAAGGAGACGGATACGCTGATCGACGACCTCCCGGGTCTCGAGAGGACCGAAGAGTACGTGGGAGAACACTGCAATTTTGGCGGAGACGGGAAATGCTTTTGTCCGGAACGAGGTCTCATTATTACTTATTCGTCACAAAGGGAACAAATGGAAGAGCTTCGTCGTCTCCAAGTCCAGAGCGAAGAGGAAGCGCAGACACTCCGTCAAGTCGCGGACGAAGCTGGTGAGTGTAGCTGAATTAATTGCCTGTAGGATTGGGAGATCAAGTTCCGCTGTCATGGACCTTACAGAGAGACTAACGGTCACTGTTTCTGCGTGGCACCACAGAACGATGGATGGAACGTGCGCGCGACTCGCTGCGTGTCATCTCCGAGACGCGATTACGCCGCTGAAGAGAGCGTTGTTGCCAGTCGCTTAATGAGCAGTGCTCTTGCTGTCACGTGGGCTAGAGCATTCCATTTTCCATATCCTAGTCCTTGACTTCCATAAATTAAAAACGCTGGTGATTGGCCAAAAGAAGTCCGCATTTTGTCCATTGGTGGAAATGACACTCCAGAGTGTTTGTCCCAACTGCCAATCGCTTTTTGGAGCAAAGAGAACAAACATCCGAAGAGATCAACGAAGATCACATTGAGGAGAATAATAGAACCATGGCGGACCTAGGATTCGGCGGCCGCGTTCTCGCGGGCGAAGACAGCGAAGAGGACGACGAGGAAGAAGAAGGTAAATATGCCCTTCGAACTGTATCTTCATCGAGTGTTCGTACTGACAATGGCTGTGATGAACAGCGCTCGGCTTCCAGTTTGGCGGCAGCCAACCAGCGGTGCCAGTGCCAGTTTTCGCGCCGCCAGCCGTGCCGCCCAAGTTCAGCGTGCAGGCGCCCGTAGCTGGCGCTGAAGACGATGAGAGTGATGAAGAAGAAGATGACGCAGACGCGCCGCGAAGTGGAAGTGGCGACTATGCTAATCTGCTGGCGGACGCCGCCCCCACGTCAGATCGTACTCCTCCCGTGAGCATTGACTCGACTGTGCCCTCCACCAGTCAGCCGACGACGCCCAAATTACCATTGTCGCTGCAAAGCGACAAAAGCGCTCACCAGCGCGCTGCGTATGAAGCCGATTGGGTTGTCGATGGCTCTGTGGATGGAGTCGCGATGATGGGGCGATCGATCGTGCAAAAGCTGCAGCCGTCTTTGGACAGCACGATTCTCCGGATAGCAGAGCTCACGGATAGCCAACAGGTAACCACACGTAGAATCATGTCGATTAACCTCCAACTGTGGAAAACTGACGAAAGTCTTCGAATTGCAGCGCCTACTCACGCAGCTCAAAGACCAGCACAAGGAGATGTGCGGAAACGACGAGATCGAGAACGTCGCGATCGTCATGGGCAAGCTCCCGCAATACATCAAGAAAGTACAGGACATTAAGGCCGCGATGATTGAGATCTCATCGAGTATCGAACGCATGAAGAAGCGATCCGAGAATCTGCGCGTGGATGCCCAATCTCGTGAGTTCGTTTTGAAATGTAGTTGTCGACAGATCGAGCAAGTACTCACAATTACCATTGTTTGCTCTACTGCAGATGCCATCAAAAAAGAAAACAAGCGCGAGTCGCAGACCCAGTGGAACAAGTTGTACGCCGCCAAGAGCTACGAAGGCGCGACCATGAGCGCGGCCATCAGCAGCTCGCTCGCCGTGTCACCGCCACCCCCGTCCACTTGAAGCGGCTTCAATTCCTATACTACCTTGTTTTGACGTTATTGAATCGGATTCTACCTTGATTTGTTGTGGCGAGCCAAATCCTTTTGCTCCAGTGACAGGCCATAATTCTGAGGGTGCGGCTTCAGCGTCATGACGTCACGAAGGACATTATTGGGACATGGCGACACGCGGCGGCAACATGACGATTCCATGCTTACCGGGTTATGGATAGCGTGCGACTTTTGATGTGCAAAATATCTATTACAAAAATGACTCAAGGGGGGACGCCCCAGTCGATATTCGCTTCGGCAAGACCCAAAGATCTCATTCTGTCCGTTGCCCCTCGTCCGTCACCTTCGAATCCTTCCATTTGCCTGGCGTTCTCTTTCTTTCTCTCTTTCTCTCGCTCTTCTACTTCGTGGTTTAGCGGTACTGGAAAAACAGCGCCAGCGCCGCGATCGCGGCCGAGACGACAATGAGTCCCGTGAGTCCGCTGCCGCTGTCGTCCTTGACAGTCGTCGACGACGGCATCTTCTTGGCGGGTGCGGTCTTGACTTCTTTCACTGCGCCCTCGAGCTTGCCAATGCGCCACTGCTTGAGTTGATCGCGAGCGTCGTTTGAGTGGCCAATGTCCTCAAACTCGTCGGTGGCGTCCTGGCCAGCGAGGTCGAGGACGATCTCGGGACCACCGGGATGGTCGTCGAGAAACTTGGTGATGTCGTAGACCTGGCGCAGGCCGTCGTCCTTGAGGATCATCCAGCAGTCATCGACCGTGTTGTGCTTGGCGACTTCGGCGCGCGAAAACTCCTTGAGCGTGGGCTGTGCGTCGGCCATGGTGATCGTCTTCCTGGTCTTCCTGTTGGTGCTTGCGTGCTCTTGGGCGCTTTTTCAATTGTTCATGGAAGTGTGCTCGACGCGTGACCACGTTTCTCACCCGTGTGGAGGACAAAAGGCAGGTAAAACCCTGGTATTGAGGTTTTTGAATTGTGGATCATGTGGTCCACACGGATGATGACGTGGGAGGTGTTTACTGCATGCATCGTGCTTTGCAGACTAATACCGTAATACTACAGAAGTAATAGATAATAAATGTGACATGTGATAGGAAGAGGCGCAGATCTAAGAAAAGCCGAAGCAACGAGACTCTCGTCGCATCGGCTTTTCTTATACTCCAGTAGGAGTATAATACTGTTGTGTAGCTCTGCTCTCGTCGAGATCTTACTACTGTATGCTCGTCTTCTCGCGTACTGGTATCCAAGGCGATATCAATAGCTGATTATGGAGAAGTGATGGAGATTGATGTGGGACGTCCTGATCTTGGCTCGCTCGTTGTGCTGAGGGGGACTCGCCGTGTCGGAATCTGCGTAGCCACTTTCGAAAGGCACCCTACAATCTCGCCCTCCAGTGAAAAGGGAATCGGACGAGCTGAACAGCAACCATGCCGACGACGTCGTTTCTGGAGAAGCAAAAGGAAGTGCCGATGATCTTCCGTCGCCACGGCGATACGGCGCCCAAGACTCGTGGCCATGCACTGGGCAACACGAAGCCAGCGTCCTCGTACGTGCACGAGCTGCAGCGTCAAGGACTCGACTCGCTCACAACGTTGGAGAACAATGCCGCCGCGCTGACCATCACACGGCCATTCAACCCCAACTTTATCGCATTTGACAAGAAAGTGCTCCGCTTTAGCGCCTACTTTTTGGAGGCCGTCCACGAAAGCAACCTCGAGAACTACCGCGTACGCAAGTGCGAAGTGTTTTACTATCTCGAAGACGACACGATCCAGATCACGGAACCAAAGGTCGAGAACAGCGGCATTCTGCAGGGCAACTTTGTCAAGCGCCACCGCATCCCCAAGCCCGAAAGCGACGCGTATGGCAACGTGCAGTACTTTACGTTCCGTGACTTGAACATTGGCAACGAGCTCACCTTCTACGGACGCACGTTCCACTTGATCACGACCGACCAGTTCACGCGCCAGTTTTTCGTGTCGCAGAATGTGCAAGTGCCACAGGATGAAGACTCGCCGCGTGACTCGTTCTCGGATATCCGCAAGGCCCACATGGCACGCGAGACGGGCCAGGACATGAACGCCAACTATGGCAAGAAGCAGTACCCGATGAAGGACTTTATGGAGGCGACCCTGGGCAAATTTGCGCGCCCGCCGGACAATCTGCGCCGGTTCTTGGACCACGACCGCCACGTGCTTCGCTTTTTTACAATCTGGGACGACACGGACAAGCTCTATGGCATGAAGCACCGGTACACGATCCACTACTTCTTGGCCGACCAAACCGTCGAGATCCTCGAGTCGTACGACCGCAACTCGGGCTGCGATCCGTTCCCAAAGCTGCTTAACCGCACCAAGCTGTCCAAGGACCCCAAACGCCAAGTCGCCGTGCCCGTGTGCGACAGTGAGACCGAGGAAAGTCTGGTGATCTCGTCGCAGCACATTTACACGTGGCAAGACTTCCACATCGGCAAGTACATTGCGATCCACAACCGCCACATCCTCATTCTTGATGCCGACGCGACGACGCGCGAGTGGTTTGAAGGCAACGGCACGCCGCTGGCCGCGGCGATTGTCGTGCCTGATCTCCACAAGGCCATCCCGTCGTTCGTGCCGCCCGCCCATGACGGCTTTGGCTCGGAAGACGACTCGCTGCAGTCGTGTTACCACCTTATGCCCAAGGCGCCGCTCAAGAGCATCGAGTCGCTCGACACGACCGATGTGCTTCGCTTCCGTGCTCGCTTTGACACGCACAAACCCGAGGACATGGACCGCCGGTTTATAATCTCGGTCATTGTCACGGATGCGAGCGTACAGATCGCCGAGCCCAACTTGCGCAACAGCGGGTTTGTGTGCGGCAAATTCCTCGAGCGCACGCGCTGCAAGCGTCCGGACGGCAATCACTTTGGACTCGACGACTTTTACGTTGGCGCGAGCGTCCAGATTTCGGGTCGTACGTTTCTCATTTACGAGATGGACGACTACAGCGCCAATTTCATGGAGGCCCACGTGGCCAAGTTTATCCGCTCGGACAAAATCGCAGTCGTCCAGAAAGTGCGCAGCCGTCTGCTTGACAAGAGCGCATTCACGGCCAAGCTCACGGCGGCACGCAGGCGCAGCAGCGGCGACCTGGACGCGGAGGAGTTGACGTCGCTCTTGGAAGAGTTGGTCCACGACTTTGCGCAGCACGATGCCATCACGATCATCCGCAACTATGGCAACAAGGACAAGATGGTCATCAGTCTCGACCGCGTCGTGCAGCTCGTCGGATAGATCAATACTACTACGTAGTACACCACTGCAAAGTAGAAACATAGATGATGATTTGACCTTGAAACCACGGTCTCGAGTTCTGGATAGGAGCTACTACGTAGTACAACCAACGACAATAGATTCCCATACTCACGGTTTTGTCGCTTGTGTATTCATTTTTCCTATGTGGAAACTCACCGTGTCGTACCTTCCAACAGTAAACGGTGTCTCTCTCTCTCTCGTCTCTCTACAAGGTTAGACGTTGATCACACGTGCGAGCTTCTGAATGCGGTTCAACAACAAATCGCCCTTCTTGATAGCGTCCTGGTACTGCGCGTTCTTGGCGTCCGGACGGTTGGTCTCAATCACACCAGCGACCTTGTCAATCTTGGCATTCAAGCGGCCGGCGGCAATGAAGCGCGCCAGCTCCGTGTCCAAAAACTCGACGCTGACGCCAAACGACCGCGCCATCGACTCCATGGTCACGCTTCGGTAGGCCTCGAGAAACTGCGAGTAGGCCATGACGCGCAATTCACGATAGAGAAAGCGCACGTGGGTCGAGAGGTACTTGTCGCGAAGCAGGTACGGCTGGATCTCCACCAGCGCCGTGAAAAAACGCTGGTAGTTGCAGTCGTACAGGCCGTTCAGGAAATCCGTCAGGACCGGAATCTCATTGATCACAGCCAAGATCTCGGGCGAGTCGACAATCTAGGAAAATGCATCAGCACGTTCGTCAGTAAAGCGCTCCGACCACGCTCTCCAGAACTTAACTCTAGGGAAACCCAACCTTCTTCTTCAGGTCGACGCGCGGCAGGTTGAGCACGCACGTGACGACACAGTAGAAAATCATCTTGTTGTAGGTCATGAGCTCCGTGGCCGTGAACGTCGCAACCGACTCTTGGAAAAGCTTGGACGCCTTCTTAAAATCACGCGACAAGATGCGGTAGCAGCCTTCGTACACCTTCAAACGGTTACGGCGATCCCAGTCGCCGCCCTCGTCAATGAGCCTACAGCCACATAGCCACGTTAGTTCTCATCAACAAGAGAGAAAAATCATCCGTCCCGTAGATGGTCGTACGCGGTGGCCTTCTTGATGTACTTTTCGACAATCTCCAAGTCGGAAAAGAAGAGTCCAATGCGGATAATGTGGAGCGAGACGAGAATCTTTTGGTTGATCGACTGCGGCTTTTCGCCAGCGACACGGAACGCCTCGAGCGCCGCGTCCTTGTCGCCAATGCGCGAGTACATGCGCGCCTTGGAGAGAAGCGCCTCGAGCACTTCAATGTCGCCAAGGTTCTGCGTGGCATCGGCAATCCGTTCGTCGAGCGTCTTGAGCTCGTCGTCGTTGGCCGCAGCCATCTCGTTGACGAGCGCCTGGTCCACGGGCCACTGGAACTCGGCACAGACGCGCTTGTAGAACGGCGTCATCTTGTTGGCCTTGATAAACTCGAGCAGTTCCTTCTTGTGGGCGTCGTCCGAGGCCGCGATCGTGCTCGACGGCGCGTGCTGGTGCTGCACGAGGTAGTACACTTCGGCGATCTGCATGTTGGGCAGCGAACCCAAATCATCCTCAATCTCCTCCGAGATGTTTCCGGCACTCGCCTGCTTCTTGGGCTTGGTCGGCTCGGTCTTCTTCGCGTCCGTGCCCATCGTTATAGCGAGAGAGAGGGAGGGAGGTGCTTGAGGGAAATCGGTATCTTCCTGTTTGTTGGGGTGATGAAGAAGGGGAAGAGAGAGGATTTTATGGAGGGAGGTGTACTGTAGATGTCCAAAATAGAGCGCTCTCAAGATCGAGCGACCTTCGCGCAACCTTCACCGCGCTTTGACATCAGAGTGCTGCCTTTCGGTCCGTTTGAAGTTGCTGCAAGAGTCATGCGAGCCACAGGACACAGCATTGGTTATGCAATTCAGCATGCCTCGATTAGTAACCCCACTGCCGTGATGTGCAGTATAAAAAACGGGGGTCCCGCCACGGCGTTGGCCACTTTGTTGGCTGATTTGGCCAGCTAGGCTGCCAAGCAAACAACTGAACAGCTCAAGGATGCAAAGTGAGGAAACAAAGACTTGGATTGCTGCATGTGTATTGGATTGGTGAATGTGAAACTCGGGAGATAAGCACTCGCAGCTAGTCATGTGAACAATGCTAATCAGTGTGGTTTTCAGCGCTCGGAACCTCCTCCAAAATGCATCGTCCCAGATCCGCCGTGCTGGTCTACGCCTCAGCAGTAGAAGAGGCCACCGTACGGGATACCCAAGCCGCAGCCACCACCCCAGATGCCGGCACCAAACGTGTTCCAAAAGCCGAGCGGGTAGGCCCATCCGCCCAAGCCGCCGCACGAGTAGCCAAAGCGGTAGGGGCCACAGCCGCCCCAACCTCCCCAGCCACCCCATCCGCCCCAGCCGAGACCGCCCCAGCCTCCATAGCCGCCCCACTGTTCGTGCTTGTCGCTGGCGATAGTGATGGCGCTCCCGCCTTCCTTGGTCGTCTTCATCTGGATGGGTTCAGTCGATCCCGTGAGCTTGACGTTGGGCGGCAACTCCATCTCTTGGACGGCCTTGAGCGCTTGGTCGGGCGTCGGCATCTCCGGCTGCGTAGCGGTCGATACGTCGGCGGCGTGGGTAAGACCGATAGCCACACAGGCGACAGTCACAGCAATCGCAGAGAACTTCATTGTGGGTGGAAGCAGTGGGTATTGTTTGGGAAGGAGAGAGGAAGAGGTACTTGCGCTGTCGGTCGCTAGACGCGAAGTGAGGAGCATTGAAGTAATAGCCGCATTGGCCACTCTGACGCCCGTTCCGCGTAATCTCCTCACAGTAAATTCTTGGGAAACTTGCGTGCACGAAAGCGCTACCGCGGAAATGCTCAGGAAATTCACAGGAAAGGCCACAACTTCAAGATTCACCGTATTAAGTACGCTCGTGGCTCCGTGACGCACCTAATAGACAATGTGACGCGAAGGTTGCTTGAGTTGCAGTGACATCCGTGCCAGCCAATCCCAGAGGGGACCTCGATCCACACCCACCCACGCACGCTTTCGGGGCAGCCATCTCCAACAGAGGAACGCGGAAAACCCCACGGAAACATGGACCCCAACCAACGTACGTGTTGCGATTGTTCTACGACTCTGAACTACATGGCAGTGGGCGCAATCGAACCCCCTTGATCGGCTTCATGGCTTCTCTCGAAATCGCGGTTTGCTGACGCGTATTGGCTTGTGAAATACACAGAAAAGAAGGGCTCGTTGAACCCGACGGCGCGGTCGTTCACGTTCAACCCAACGGCGTCGACGTGGGCGCCGCCCAATTACGGCGCGCCGCCGCCGCCTCCTCCGCCGCCACCGCCGCCGCCGACCGCGTTCAACATCGCCATGCCCGTGCCCAAGAAGGGCAGTGCGTTTGCGGCCAGTGCGATCCCCGCTGCGCCACCAGCGGCGCCGTCGCCGCCCGCGCCGTCTTCTCCGGCGCCCGCGAGCCCCAAAAAGGTCGCGACGCCCGTAGTGTCGCCCAAGAAGGCGCCGACGCCCGTCGCGTCCCCCAAGCCAGCGGCGCCGGCGGTCGAGGAAATCGAGAGCAAGGTCGAGAAGCTCGACTTGGCGGACGCGGCCGACGAGGACGGCATTGAATTTGTCGAAGAAGAAGAAATTGGTGATGAAGATCCGCGCGAACACCTTAACGTTGTGCTCATTGGCCACGTCGATGCCGGCAAGTCGACGCTGTCGGGCAACATTTTGTACCTCATGGACATGGTCGACAAGCGCACGATTGAACGGTTCGAGAAAGAGGCCAAGGCGCGGAACCGCGACTCGTGGTTCTTGGCGTACATTATGGACACGGGCGAAGAAGAGCGTGCCAAGGGCAAGACGGTCGAGGTCGGGCGTGCGCAGTTTGAGACAGTGAACCGTCGATTCACGATCCTCGATGCACCGGGCCACAAGAACTATGTGCCCAACATGATCCAGGGTGCATCCCAAGCCGATGTCGGCATTCTCGTGATCTCGGCGCGTAAAGGAGAATTCGAGACGGGCTTTGAACGTGGCGGCCAGACGCGTGAGCACGCCATGCTCGCCAAGACGCTCGGCATTAACAAGCTCATTGTCGTGATCAACAAGATGGACGAAGCCAACTGGGCGATCGAGCGTTACGAAGAGTGTACGAGCAAGCTGCGTCCGTTTCTGCGTACGTGCGGTTTTGCCGTTAAGCGCGATGTCGTGTTTATCCCCATCTCGGGCTTGATGGGCGACAATGTCAAGGAGGTGCTGAGCAAGGAAAAGGCGCCATGGTACGATGGCGACTCGCTCATTGGGTACCTGGACCAAATGCACATGGGCGGCCGTGACGCCGAGGCGGCGCTGCGTGTGCCCATGCTCGACCGATACCAAGAGCGCGGCACGGTCGCGATGGGCAAAGTCGAGTCTGGTGTGCTCAAGACTGGCCAGAAGGTCATGCTCATGCCCACGCGTGCTACGGCCGTAGTGAACCAAGTGTACATTAACGAAAAGCCTGTGCGTACGGCCAAGCCTGGCGAGAACGTGCTCATTCGTCTCTCGTGTGGTGTCGACGACGTCCACAAAGGTTTCGTGCTCTGCGGGCCCAAGGAACTGCCGCAGCCCAAGGCGATTCACCAGTTCATCGCACAGGTCGCGCTTGTGGACACGCTCGAGCACCGCCCGCTGTTGACTGCTGGCTACAAGTGTATCCTCCACATCCATACGATCGCGCAGGAGTGTACGGTCGCCAAGCTGCTGCGCCCGATTGACCCCAAGACGGGCAAGCCCGTGAAGAAGTCGGTGACGTTTATTAAGCAGGGCCAGAGCGTGATCTGCCGCATCGAAGTAGAGCAGAGCATCACGATCGAGACGTTTGACACGTTTCCGCAGCTCGGCCGCCTCACGCTGCGTGACGAAGGCAAGACGATTGGCATTGGCAAGATCATCCAGCTCGACAAGAAGGAAGACTAAGAGGAAGACTAAGCGAGCCAGCGAAAACTGCACCATGTCGTAGGGTTAGCCACACAACCCCTTCCCGCTGAGTCACTACTGTAGGATGCGTCCGGCAAACGGCGTGGCACGCGCTATGAATGGATTGCAACATGCATATAGTCAACTGGCAGTTTCGCTTGCTCGTCTTCATTGCCCAGGTCGCAGACACGTTCCTCCATGCCGACAGCCAGAACAACAGATCGTCGAATGGTCTAAATAGTGGTACTGGTCAACGTCGGCTTCGTCGACGTCGTAAGTGCCAGGTTGCGGTCTGAGCATCCAATGCAACGTTGACTTCTTCGAAGTATGACGAACGAGCTCGTATGTCAAAGGTAACTCCTTGGCAAACTGTGAAAATTCTGTTGTCCTGTTTATGCATCTATAGCGGATGAGCGTTGTGTTCGTCCTGTGATGCATAGAGGGGGCCAGCGAATTTGTGAAACATGGTCGCTGAGACCTGTATTGAACGCGCCTCATGGCGTCCCGTACAGTAAGCACAAAACGAGAGCCATTCGGATACGACGCCACTAAGTCAATTTGCTTCGTGGCTCGATCACAAATACTACGTAGGACCTGGTATTAACTCGATCTCTATCGATGCATAGTCTGTACCCCGAAGAAGAGGTCAGCACTTCAGGCCGGGGGTTACTCACAGGTGAATGAGCGTGGCGCAACAATCGTCCTGTCAGAGAAATCAAGAACGGTAGTCTCAGAACCTGCAATTCAGCACGATAAGGGTCACTCGCGATTCTCCGTCCGACATCGGAACTTGAGGACGAGGCGATCAGCTCGTGAGGAAGTGGCCAATCGGGCACCACCGGACCGATACAATTATTGGGTCAAAGTCTCATCTTTCAGCAGGTCCGCCTTGGTCGCCTCTCGCGCTCATCCTCGTCAGTCTCCAATTTCCCACCTCTTCACTACCGGAACCTGAACCTGCTCTTCACGAAGCCATGGTCTCGACGCTCGCTCTCGTTCCAAGCCAGCCACACCGACTTCTCGGCGGGTGCATCCGCTTTGCATCGTGCGAGAAAGAAGGATCCGTCGACTGGGTCGCTGCAGGAAGC
>JAADVC010000991.1:0-13565 GCA_023334575.1 Pythium volutum | reverse complement strand
TGGCCGTGGACGCGCGCCGCATCCGCTGGAGCAGGCAGCTTGCAGCCAAGCACGCCGGTCTTGACCGTGTCGCAGATGGCATCGACCTGGAGACCGTTCTCGCCCTTGCGCGGACACGCACCTGGCACGCCGGCGCACGCCTGGCCCGTCACACAAAAGACACCTCTGACGCCTTCGACGCTCATGGGCGACTCGCCCTCGCGCTTGCAGTACGGCTTGTTTTGCTTGTCGGCCATCTCTTTGGTCGCCGTCTTGCAGCCAAACACGCCCGTCTCTTCCATCTTGTCACAGTACGAGCCGTACGGAAGCCCCCACTGGGCCTCGGGACAGTTGCCGGCGCCGTTTTGGGCGACACAGACGTTGTTCTCGGTGCAAAACCACTTGCCCGAGTCCTTGACACTGACGTAGGTCCAGTTGGGCGGACACGCGTCCTTCTTGGGCGGCTGCGGCTCCGCTGGCTTGGTCGTGGGCTTGGAGGTGTTCGTCGGCACGGGCTTGTCGCGCGGCTTGCAGCCCAGCACGCCCGTCTTGACACGACCACACTCGGAGCCGAACGGCAGTCCGTCTTGCACACCGGGACACACACCGTCGGTCTCACCAGCACACGCCGTGCCCGTCACACAAAAGACGTGTTTTTTGCCCTCGACACTTATGGGCGTCTGGCCGTCGCCCTTGCAGTATGGTTTCTTTTGCGTGTCGGCCATGTCCTTGGTCAGTGGCTTGCAGCCAAAGACACCCGTCTTTTCAATCGTGTCGCAGTAGGACCCATAGGGGAGTCCCCATTGGGCGTCGGGACAATTGCCCGTACTGTTCTGCGCGACGCAGACATTGTCTTGGGCACAAAACCACTTGCCCGTGGTCTCAACACTGACGTAGGTCCAGCCAGCCACGCAGGCGTCCTTCTTGGGCGGTTCGTGCTTGGTGTGGTGCATCGTAATCTTGACGTTCGTGGCGGACTGCTCCGCGGCCGAGACGCTGGCGACCGACAAGGCAGCGGCAAAGACGGTGAGCTTGGTAGAGAGCATCCTGAGTGAGGTGGGTGGGTGGTTGGGTGGTTGGGTTTGGTTTTGGGATTGAGCTTGGGAGAGCAAGTTGTAGAGTGAGTGAGAGGCTGCAGGCTGCAGCTACGGCACTTGCAGTGTCCTTGTCCCTGGCACCTGCGGGTGTTCGACCAGTACACGACACTTCCATCCATCCATTCAAAATGGCCTCCGCTGTGGGTCGTGGTGCTGAACCTGAGATGGGATTTCTCGTGGGTTGCCGTACTAGAAGTACAGTACCTACCAGTTACTCTGCAGCAACTGATATGAGATCTTGAAGCCATTGCGTCGTCCAATGGTAACCGCGAAAGGGAAGGTCTGAGATGGCAGTACATGCTGCCAGGATGGACTACCCGAGGTGACTCGGGTTGAGAAACGTTTAGGAGAGTCTTCAACACCAAGAGAACCAGTGGGTTTTGTGGGATCCCATCCCAGGCCACCCACTGGACTTTGTTTCTCGAATCGCCCGCTACGAAGTGCCCCTGTGGAATCAATTTCGACCTACTGCGATGATAACGTGTATTACTCTGCCATAATAAAAAAAGAAGAGAAATGAAGGATCACATGGGCTTCCTCTCACATACCGGTACCATACCGTACCTAGACGGCATCCATGCGGTCGCTCATGGTCGGTGGCGTGTGGTCGCCCGTGCCGACGGGCGATCGCGTGTTATTGTAGCGTTCCGCATATTGCGGGTCGACGTCGTACTGCTTGCAAATGCCAAAGAGCCGTTCGAGCGGCACGCCCCCAACGTCTCGGAAAATTTTGCGATACAAATCGCCGTCGTCCTTGAGGTCGTTCACGAGACTGTACTCGGCAAACTCACCCGTCCAGCTGATAAACTCGTTGTCAAACTGCGTGAGATCGACGCAGAGAAACGGGAAATCCGAGTACCAACTCTCATAGGACGGCACATAGGCGTTGAGGTTGGGCACGCTCGAACACGGAATGTCGCTGGCATTGTCTCGGAACCGTTTCGAGGATGCCGTGATCCCCGTGATGAACCGCGACCAGGTCTTGCGCAGCACCCGCAAGAGGAGCCAGACGATCGCGACGCCGATCACGCCCATAATGATGCCATTCACGGTCTCCATCATGTGGCGCTGCTGGCGGTTCGGGTATCCGCGGCGTGGGAATGGGAAAAACAAATTGAGCACCTCGGCAATGGTCTCGGATCCAAAGATGCTGGCGGCTTCGCTGAGCTGAAACTTGACGTCCTGAAGCTGCTGCTGCGCGGTCGAGTCGTACGGCCAGCCATTGTACCAGTGGCCCATCATCACGAGCGCCACGAGATTGATGATCAACAAGTGGTACCGTGACGCGCGCGCGAGCAGTCCGTCGTAACGCGGCGGCACTTTCCACTTGCGCAACAAACAGTACTTGTCGACCCAGTAGTTGACCAGCAGACTCACGGCCGTGATCGCGAGCCCGGTCGGGAGAATCGGCTTGAAAAAGAGTGCAATGCCGACCGTCTTGGTGATCTCCGTGTACCGCTCGGCGAGCTGCCAGTACGTGCCCGAGTAGAGCAAGTTGAGCTTTTTCTGGGTCTTGGCGTACGGGCCAAAGGCCTTTTGCATAAAGCGGTCGTACAGGCTGAGCAGTTGGAGCACGGGCGTGGTCGTGAGGTTGGCGATCAAAATGGCTTGGACCTGCATCAGATTGTAGGGCGACAGCACTTCGGTAAAGTCCATGAGCAGGTAAATGATCACGGCTGAGTTGAACGACCGGAAAATCAGCAGCTTGTTGAGGTACGAGAGCTGCTCGCGCTCCTTGGACTGGTGGTGCTCGAGATAGTGCGCGTAAAACAGGACCTTACACCCGAGCAGGTCCGTGCCCGTGAGCGTGTACGCCAAACCAAAGAGAGCACGGCGGCGCTCGTCGGGCGTGACTCTCGGATCCAGTACGTACCGCTCCTTGAGGAACCACATGAGGTGGTAGACGCCCACAATGAGCAGCGCGACGATCGCGACATTGGCAATTTGCTGGCGAATGCGAGTGAAGCGGCCGACGCCCACGTACTTCCACTGGACCGACGACGGCTCGGGTGGCTCTTCGACACGCAAGATATTGGAACCACGGAAACGCAAGTGCTCGGGAACGTTGGCGTTCTTCAAGTCGCACATGGTCGCACACAGCCCGGCGGTCGTCTCGCGCAGACAGCGGCGCTGGGCCGCTTCGGTCTCAAACATGACAAAGACAGTCCACACGGGGAACCCCTTTTCGCGGTTCTTGTGGAGAATCGTGGCAATGTACTTGCGGTAGTAAAAGAGCTCGGTCTGCCAGTAGGTGAGGTCACGATAGAACGTGAACCGCTGGAGCACGCGCTTCCAGCACGGCGCCTTCCGCGGCGGCGGCCCAAACTTGGAGACCTTGAGAGCCATGGCGATCACGGCGTCGTCAGTCGACTCCATGCGGAGCATCTCTTCCATGAAGCGCTTGTGCGAAAGCGCCGACAGGAGCTCGTGATTGTTGACCGCAGTCGTGACAAACTTGACGGGACCAAATTGGCTAAAAAAGTCTTTCCACTCGTCCGGATCATGGGCGTCGGCGTCGGGGTCCTTGATCACGACCGAGTAATCGGCCGATGTTTGCTCCTGTTCGTCTATAAAGTTGGCGGCGCGCCGCTGGACGATCGAGGCCACGAGCACGTACACGACCATGATGCCGAGGATCACGAGGTCAATGTACATTTGCGTAAACTCCATGGGGCAGTCGTGGATCTCGGTCTGCTTGCCACTCGCGAGCGTCTCCTTGGTCACGCGCGTGCACACGGCCGAGCCCCAGATGCGCACATCAATGGTCGCGTTATGGAGCGACCGTTCGTGGAACCGCCCCGAGTACGCGTCGCTCACAAAGTACTGGATCGTCGGAATCGAGAGCAGCGAAAAGAGCACAAACAAGAGCCCGAGCCCCACGAGCATGCGAAAGTAGAGCCCAATGCCAATGCCAAAGGCCGTGAGATCGCTCAGCGATGTGCCCCACACGGGGAACAGCTCGCTCTCGGCCGTGTCTTCGCCCATTTCTACGAGATGGTACTTGCCCGTGAGGTGGTCGCGCTTGCGGCGCGGCAGGATCGCCGTGTCGTGCCAGCGCCGCGCCACCTCGACGCTGGGCTTGGTGTACGCATCGAGGTTCTCGGCCGCCGGCGGCGTCGGCGGCTGCAACTTGACGTCCATTGTACAGGTAATACGTACCCTTTCCCACACCCGTCCCTTTTGGCGTTATGAAGTAGTCATGCCACCCCGCGAACCCAAAGGGCGGTCCAAAAACTCAGGCAGACGGGTTCCATGCGAAAAGTGTTTTATACTATGAAACGGACCGTGTTTTGAACCTTGTCCTACAAACATCAAGTATGAGCTGACCAGGTGGACGGTTTGAAACAGTTGAGCCGTGAAAAACGGATGTGATATAGAAACCACAGTAGAAACGATTGCTAATTAGGTGCATGACTGTTCTACTTGGTTTGCTGGCGCTCGAGATGGCGCTGCTCGGCCTGCAATTGGCGCCGCTGGAACTACCGGTTCAGATAGACACATAGTGAATACGTATGAATAACTTTCTGCCCCCCTCGATCCTGGGGATGGTAGATGGGACGTACCTTCAGGGCCTGGACTTCGGCTTCGGTGAGGATGACTTGGAAGTCGAACGCTGTGTGGGGACTCTCGGACCGCAACGGGAAGCCCATGCTCGAGCGCACGTAGTGGCCGGGCTCTGCACATGGTCTCAACTCCATACTCGCTTCGGTTGCATCGTCGTCCATGACTGTAATTGACGAGATGAGTGTATCGCTCAAGATTGCAACTCAGCAGAAAGACGACTGTAGACACGTACATTCGTTGCAAGCGAACGGGCCATCATGGGACGGCGTGATGTTCACATGGCGACGCTTTTCCCATTTGTAGATTGGCTTGGGATGGCGAGGCAACCGTATGGTGAGTTGCTTGCTCGCCGAACCTGACGCGGGGTGGGCCTTACAGGGCGTTCGCTGGATGAGCAACGAGCCATGAACGGGCGTGATCTGCCGGCGGCGCCTGGCGCAAGGTCAGAGATTAGCTGGTCACTTACTCACACGTGCATGCGCTCAGGAGAAGGGAGAAATGAATCGTACCGGGCATCGACTAGCACGACTGGGGGCTTTGTGTGCGACGATGGGTTGGGTGTGGCTTCTGCGTTGATGCACTCGGGGTGAAGACTCTTGAACACCGCGCTAAGTCGAGCAGCCTGCTTTTGCACAATGGCCTCTAGTGGACCTGTGATATCAAGGAGAGTCACTACATAAGTACTGATACTGGCCAACCGTAATGAAGTAATGACAAACAGCTTACCTGTACGAAGTGTCTGGCAAAATGCGTCAATCTCGTCAATGCGCGCGAGCACACTTTCGCATAATTCAACCACCTACGAAACGCATTTGAGAAAGGCAGTTTCCAGTGACATCCTCCAACAAATAGCAAACGCACATCCTGTGGATCTGTCGGGAGCCGACTTGCAGCAAACGTCTGGACAATCACATCCACTACACCACCAAAACGCATCGTTGGGAACCACACCTCGGACGAGTCCATAGCTTCTCCATCCGCGCATCTTTATATCACCTTCACGCACGAGCACAGGGATCCTAGCGACCGTCAGTGGTGCCGCCGTCGACGCCTTGGTCTTCTCTGCGTGCATATTCGCACACCGTTTTCAAACAGTCCATAGATATTCCGCCCCCACTTCAACACGAGAGCGGTCTTGTATTGAAGCTGCCGCAACCTCAAGGACCTCTGTTGTGATCTTTGACAGTACTATCCCACAAATAGTAGCCCCGACATACAAAATCGATTACCGAAACCTGTCGAATACTGGACCCTCATCTGCTGTGAAGATGTGTGTTGGCCAAAGGGGGGAAAAGCAAAGCAACGCGGGACCCGCGTTTGTTCCAGACGGAAATCCTTATCGGTCTCTGCGTCCTCCCGCTCGCTCGCCGCCGCCGCTTGCCGCGCGTGTTTGACGCCCTCTCGCTGCACCCGTCGCGACACCGAGTGGTCCATGTGAGTCTCCTGCGTGTGCTCTTTCCGTCCATGTCGCTCTCGCGTTGTGCTGACCGTTCTGTCGTGCGCTAGTGCTTCCCGCTGTTGAACTTTTGAATGAGCTTCCACCAGGGGGATCCGTGGGGCCATCGCCCCCCGCCCCCGCCGACCCATGGCAGCGGCGCACACGGCGACAGCGACGACGCGCCGTTTGGTCGTCCAGTGCCGTCGTCGTCGCCCTGGGGCTTTAGCGCGGCGCCGTCGGTCTCGCCGTCGGCGTCGCCACCACCGTTACCGCCGTCCCATGACGCGCCGTTTTACTCGCCCATGGGCGCGTATCCGTCGCAGCAAAGCGCGCATCACCGTCCGCCGCCGCCACCGCCGATGCCGTCACATCTCCAGCAACAGCAGCAGCAGCAGCACTATGCGGTCCCGCAGTCGTCCCCGCCGAGGGCGTCGCAGTCTCAGTCGCAAGCTCCGTACTTTGCCCAGTATGGTGCATCGCCGTCGCCGCCGCCACCGTCCGCGCACTTGCAATCCAGCACGTCGTCTTCGTCGTTCTTCTCGTCGTCCACGAGCAGTGGGAGTGGTAGTGGTGCGGGGGGCAACAACACGTTCGATCTTTCGCAAACCATGGGCGGGCTTCGGCTCAGCGACGTCGGTGATCGATCCGGTGCCGCGTCGTTTGGCCACTCGAGCTCGTTTGGCTCGATCGGTTCCATGGGCGGTTCCATCGGAAACTCACCGGCGCCGCCATCGTCATCATCCCGCGGGTCGCCGCCACCGAATGATCCGTGGGGAAGCGGCCACTACGACTCGGATCGTATGCGCGACCAAATGAACCAGCAAATGGCGGCGTTGTACCGCGCTGGCGGCTCGCCCACGCACCCGCCACGACAGCAGCAACCGCAGCATCAACAGCAGCAGCACAACCATCCGTCGCAGCAACAGCAGCCGCTGCCCCAGTCAGGTGAGGGGCTCATGGGGCTTCTCAATCCCGCATCATTGTCGCCTCGCTTCGACTTGGACAGCACAAGACCGCGCCCGCCGCCCGTGGCGCTGTCGAGTTCGTTCCCACCGGCGCCAATGCACCTGCCGCACCACTCGGGCGCCATGACGATTGAGAATTATCAGCCGCACCAACACCAGCAGCATCAACAGCTTCAGCAACACCAGCAATACCAGCAGCAGCCACAGCACCAACAGCATCGTCATGCGTCACCGATGGCGATCTCCGGAGAAGATCTGCTCGGGTTGCTCCACAAGGGCGAGTCGCGTGGCGGCCAGCATCTCAGCAGCAGTTGGGACGAGCGTGATCGCTTCATGAGCGCACCGAGACCACTGATGCGAACCAATAGTCAGGTGATGGCGCGGTCGCCGCCGCACCATCGTGGTGATATGTATGGAGGTGGAGGAGACGGCCTCGCGCGGTCGCTGCCGCCTTCACGCTCGCCGTTTGGAGGAGGCGGTGGATACGATCCGCTCGCACGACGCGACTCGGGCAGTGGGATGTCGTTTGGAAATAGCAGCAACGGTGGCGGCATGGGTGGTTCGACGGCTGTTGTGAGTCCTGATGTAACCAAGCCCAACGACACGATCAAGGTCCAAGTCAGTCTCCTAACGGATGAGTGCCGCCCCGGTCGCGTGCTACTTATCGGACTATTTCGCATTGGCCAACCAACCAACGAGAAACCTATTTTCGTCAAGCAAGTGTTGTTCGAGAACAAAATCCACCGCCAGGCGAGACACTGGAACACGCGCATCACGTTTCGCGCGCCTCGCTCGCCGGGTGAATTTGAATTCCGCATCTTTGAGGAACTCAAACCACGCCATCGTGACCAGGGTGATCGCGACGGAGAATACAACGATAATGGCGGCAGCGGCTACTACTCGAACGCGACCATTGTGCGCAGCAACCGTCTCAAGGTCGCGATGGACTACAGCCATTTCATCGAGTTTTTGCGCAGCATCACGGAGAAGTTCCGCCAGAACCGCATGAAGCGAGACACCGGTGGTATCCTGAGCAATTTGCTGGCGTTCATGCGATTGATTGACCAGATCGAGACGGTGTTCCTGCACGGCCAGGCGCTGCTGGAAGATTTCGTGAGCGACTTGCTCGGCTTGGTATCGCTCGATGAGCACGAAATGGCCCGGTTCCCAGTGACCGACACGATCCCAAGCCCCATTGAAACGTTCCATGGCACTATCCGCAACGTCTTGAATTCCGTGCAGGCGAACCCGTGGATCAAGGAATTTGTGTCGTACGAGTGCTGGCAGCAAGTCGACTTTTACCAACGCCGCCTCTACTGCGCCGTGAGCGGTCTGTACTTTCGCTCGGATGCGGAGAAGGCTGCATACTGGCAGTACCACTATCAATTTGAACCCCTGAACGAGGTGGACACGAGCTCGGAGCGATGGACCAAGTTTGTCAACGAGCAAGTGTCCGCATGGATCCAGAAGGAAGCTGCCAAGCTCATTCCGCATGCCGAAGACTTTCGTCGCCAGCGCCAAGGGATCTACAATGTAGTGCACTCGCAAGTGGTGCGCAAGCTCGATGGACTGGACGCGGAGCTGGACGTGTTCGGCTCGTCGGCCAATGATTTTGGCACGGGCGAGAGTGACATGGACATGTGTCTCGTGCTGCGCCCCGAGGTGATCGCGACAATGAACATCGATGACAAGCGCCGTATCCTGAGCCAGGCCGTCCATCTCCTGGAGTCCCGCCCGGACCTGTTCATGGAGATTGATGCCTCGCGCTTGACGGCGCGCATCCCGATCGTCATGTTCAAGATGGCCGAGTCGGGTATCGAGTGTGATCTTTGTGTTGAGAACGTGCTTGCGCAGCGCAACACAAGTCTGTTGCGTGCGTACGCGAATGCCGACGATCGCGTTCGCGTGCTCGCATTCATGCTGAAGCAGTTTGTCAAGCGCCGCCGCATGAATTGCGCTGCTGAAAGCACCCTTTCATCGTACGGCTACCTGCTCATGCTCATCCACTACTTGCAGCGACAAGATCCACCGGTGTTGCCCGTTTTGCAAACGCTTCCGCCGAGCTGGGATGGCGAATCCGTGTGCTCGTGCGTTGTGGGCAATGTGACGTGCCCTCCAAAGTCCTCCTTCTGCCGACTGACCGAGCGCACGGAGGAAC
This sequence comes from Pythium volutum, assembly GCA_023334575.1. Classification (NCBI taxonomy): domain Eukaryota; phylum Oomycota; class Peronosporomycetes; order Pythiales; family Pythiaceae; genus Pythium; species Pythium volutum. The sequence goes on along the minus strand of JAADVC010000991.1, from coordinate 4,364 downwards.
TCGTGAAAGAGAGACAACTACCGAGCTTGTTGTCGCGCACACCCGGTGCTTCTCCTGGCGACGTCGACGGAGGATCGATTGCTGGAACAACGCAGAATGGTGCCATGGAGACATACTTTTTCGACCCATATTCGTTCCCAGATTCGAGCGAGAAGCTCGAATTGCTTCAGAAGTTTGGAAGCCGCAACACGTCGAGCGTTGGTGAATTATTCATCGGCTTTCTGCAGTACTACGGACTCGAATTTGACGCGTCGCGCACGGTCGTATCGGTTCGCATGGGCCGTGAACTGCTCAAGAGCGAGAAAAAGACGCACCACTTGTGGAAGCTCCACTCACGACTGAGCATTGAAGATCCATTCGAGACCTCGTACGACGTGGCTCACGTGCTCAAGGGGACACGTGACAAGTACATCCGTCAGCAATTCGTCCGCGCGTTCACGCTCCTTGTTGAGGCAGCGGACCGCGGAGACGGCGAGGCCGGTCTCGAGCGTGCGATGCGGCTGGTCTTTGAGCCAGTGAACGAACTGCCGTTCCACACGCACAAGGACCAGACGATGACAACCAGTGCGGCGATGGCGGCGGCAGCAGCCAATGCTGCCGGCAACGCCGCGGCAGCTGCGACCGCGGCCAGTGTTCTCGGCGGCCTCTTCAACGACTCGTTTGACGCGTCGAGCTTTGCCGACTGAGAAGACCTGACACTTTTTTTTGTTCAGAATGATGATATGCACAAACTACAAACGACATTTACGACACGCCACGGCAGTGATTCGGCACATACAGCAATTGACGAAAGCGACAAGCAACAAAGGGAGAAGAGAGAGCAAGAGGATAGAGGTGAGACTACATACACATATACAAAAATGGGGGAAACTGACCCACGGAAACCCAAGCGTTACTTTTGATGGCAGTGGTATTGTGAAAATGGGTTGATTGATACTTATATAGAGCCGTCGTCAGCTTCGTTCCGAGCCTCGAGCTGTTTGAAGACCCAAAAGGAAGAGCTTTCAATTCGCTCGCGAGGGGATCTAGTTGAACGAGTACCCTGGGAGCGTCTCGCGCGGCGCGAACGCGAACGTGCCGGGCTCGTACGACTCGACATGCGAAGCCATCTGCGCGATCGAGCAGCAGCCACAGCAGGCCGCGTAGAACACGTCCTCGAACGGCGAGCCCGGAATCGAGAAAATTGTGCGAAGGCGCCAGCGCATGCGCAGCAGGCACAGCGTCGCAACGATCGCCGCGAGCCAAAAGATGGCGTCAAAGAACTTGGAGCTGGTCACGGCCGCGAGGAACGCGACAAAGTACAGCCCGCCAAAGGCGCCGAGCACGTGGTAGAACGGCATCATGCCGACGCGCGCCGAGATCTGCGCGACCGAGACGGCCGGGCAGCAGCACGACATGACGGCTGCATCCAGAAACGGAGAATTGTGAGCCAAAAGTTGTTGTCGCGTGCAGTGTAGCAAAGTTCTTACCATTGGGGACGATCGTGTCGGTGAAGCCAAAGATGCCCGTCTTCCAGCGACCCGTGTGGAGGCCATTGTGGTCCGTGCCCTGACTCGACGACTCGGTGTTGATGTTGACCGTGACGTCACCGGACTTGGTCGGGGGCTGGAACTCCATGGTTGGTTGACTGAGAAAGTGGAGTGTGGGGAGAGCGCGCGTTCGAGAATGAGCCTGTGTGGCTTTCGTCGCTTTCCTGTCTCCAACAAAAAGGATAAGACCCCACGAGACTCAAAGGATCCATGAGGTTCTGATGACCTAAATTTACGAGTCGGGGGGATCTGGGATGCGTGGATGCGTGAGACTGAATCAAGTCCAACGTTACCATATCCGCAGGTCTTATGATGCTGACGATAAGGTGATGCTTCCCAGGTCTCCGCTCATCAGCAAGAATAGCCAAGGCCCACAAGATCGCTCGAGTCAATCTCGTGTATTTTTGAGTTGATGCCAGGCGTAAAATAATCCAGAACTAGTTGGTGTTCCGCAACGCAGACTCCAGTAGAGACACCAGCGCCAGTACCGATCGTCTCGCTCCCCACCAAACCTAGACGAGCAAGATGCCTGATCGCTTGTTGGCCGTGGGCTTGGAGGTATCTTCGTCGTCCGAGTCGTCATCGTCGATGTCTTGGTCCCCACCGAGGTGCGCGTACTGGCCCCGTCCACTGGCCACGGTCTCGAGCTCGCGCCACTGGTGCTGGCCCAGCTTAAAGGCGGCGTAGATCATACCCAGCGAGAGCACCGATGGGATCAGCAGTTCATAGAGAAACGGCTGCGCGTCGGCGGCGTCGCTCGAGACAAACGACGAGACCAAAAAGATTTGGAGATCAAATGAGCCGTGGACCAGCACGGACGGAGACAATATCCAGCCCTTTTGTTTCCACGACGACAGCGTGGTCTCGGGTGCCTTAACGACCAACGCGCGCGCGAGTCGCATGCCCGTGATCGCACCACACACACCGTGGAGAGGAAGACTCAGTACGGACCGCAGCACCGCGACCTGGAGGCGGTCGCTAAAGCGGGGCGACGCAAACGTGAACGCCGCATTCTCGAGCGACGCAAAGCCCAGCGCGGCGGCCGTGACAGCGAGCACGATCACGACGTGGTGGTTGGCGTGGTCCACGCGTCGAAAGAGCAGGCGGCGCGGGTCGCAGAGCCATCCGCGACGACTCGTCTTGCTGCAATTGCACAGACACTGGGCCTGCACGAGCCAGAGCTTGGTCGCTTCCTCGACGAGCCCTGCGACCACGTACGCGACCAGCAGCATAAACACGTAAAAGCCCAGCGTCTTGTTGACCTGGAGCGTCTGCAATACGTTGGCAATGCGGCCGGCGTGGGGCGGCACGGGCGTCGCGGTCGGGTCGTTTCTCGTGGTATTGGGATCCGTGAGAAATTGATGGAGCTGCGCCATGATCGCATCGCGCTGGTCGTAAAAGCACACGATCGCAAAGAGCGGCGCGAGCACGAGTTCTAGTGTCATGGCAAAAACCGCGCCCGGAAACATGCCGCCGGCAAACGTCACGACAAGCTGGCCGACCTCACGGTCGCTACAAGGAGGAGAGATTCTCAGTACTCGAGACATCCAGCGTTGTGCCGCCACCTACAAGACCTACGTGATCTCATAGTGTGACTGCGCGTTTGTGACGCGCGCAAAGAACGCAACGATGGGCAGCGCGAGCAGCAGGAGGAGGAAAAAGGCGCCGCTCCAACCCACGAGCTAGGAGATTCGAGGCAGAGAAGAGAGAGATGTGAGTTAGGACAGGCAATCAGCGAACGCTTGTAGAGAACATACCGCAGAGAGAACAAAGCCCGCAAGCACAGCAGCGATAGACTGGCGCGTAGAGACGGAGCGCAGCCAGCGCACGAGCGCGACCGCCGACCACGAGCGCCAAGAAGCAGCCATCGCGAGCGGATCTGCTTGTATCCGAGACGAAGATCTTCTCCCCAGTTCCCTTTTTCTTCTCCCAAAACGATGCAAGCAGAATCAGATGGTCGACCAGATCAGATTCAGGGGAATACGATGCGGTGAATGGTTGGTCAATCACACGTTTGATTCGTGAACAATCATTCCATTTGAACGTGACATTCATTCTTGATGAGACGGATCGCTCTTGGAGGGCATCCGCCTCAGCCGTCCCGTTCACGTGTGGGCCGTACGGACTTGAGATCCATGGCAACGGTGGTTCGGCTCAGTAGTACTGATATACTCGCTCTCACTGAGGCAACACTCGCTTCCTCTTTGAGGCTTGACCAGACAGGTTTCCAGGAAAGTCAGTTGGCTGGTGGCACGATGACAATGACCCGGTTGGTTAGAACGACTGTCTGGCTCGTGTTGAAGATTGTACGCAGGGCCCGGTCGCACTTCGTCACAACTGGTCGTGCTGCCGTCGCAGTAGGTCGAAATGAGGACGAGATGGGATCCCAGCAACCCACTGGACTCTTTTCTTCATCACATCCACGCTGACAGGATGTAGCCATCTCAGACTTTCCCATTCGCGGTTACCATTGGAGAACGCAATGGCTTCAAGATCTCATATCGGTAGCTGCAGAGTAAATGGTGGCTATCATACTGCTGCACGCGAGAAGATCCCATCTCATGTTCAGCCACACAAGCCACGGTGATCCACAGCGTCGGCCATTTTATATGGATGCAAGTGTCGGGCGCGGACGCCCACAGGTGCCCAAGGACAAGTGCCTTAGCTGCAGCCTGCAGCCTCTCACTCACTCTACAACTTGCTCTCCCAAGCTCAATCCCAAAACCAAAACCAAACCCAACCACCCAACCACCCACCCACCTCACTCAGGATGCTCTCTACCAAGCTCACCGTCTTTGCCGCTGCCTTGTCGGTCGCCAGCGTCTCGGCCGCGGA